>LOEQ01013038.1:3247-15368 GCA_001685075.1 Bramus lutescens
TCACACAGAGATCTCCATAAGTTATAAAACTGATTGGCCCATTAGATCAGGCTACTTATTAGCTCTTGTAGCTTATAATAACCCATTATTCTCATCTATGTGAGCCACACGGCTCAGTACCCTTCTTAGCCAGGCAGGCCACATGTTGCCTCTTCAGTGGTCTGGGCTGGACTGGGACGAATGGGCTTCTTCCTTCCTAGCATTCTCCTGTTCTCATTGCCCTGCTCCTACTTCCTGTCTGGCCAATCAGTGTTTTATTAAAATACATGATTGACAGAATACAGACAATTCTCCTGCATAAGTCAACAATTATTTTAAGTGTTTCTTGGAAGTTGTCTTCAGCAGGATGAACATTTATGTTGATGGTCTCAGTAAAGCCAATCGCCCATTCCAATGTGGGTGGGTGCCTCGTGAAATCGGTTGAAGGTCCAAATGGAATTAAGAGACTGATAACCATGGGAAAAGGAGAAGGAATCCTGCTCACTCCTCCTGTCTGAGGTCTGCAAGCTGCACCTCACACCGGACCTGCACTCTCAGCTCCTCCAGTCCCTGGACTGCTTAGTGGAGATCATGAGCTTGCCAGCTGCCATTATCCCATCAGCTGAGCCAATCTTCCTAAATTAATCAGCATTAAAAAATCATATTTTTAAATGCAATCTATTGACATCTCATCTACAACATCTGATAATTCTGATCATCAACACAGAGCATTGAGGAGGTACACCTTTGTGTTACTCTGTGACAGTTTCTCCAGGTGTTTTAACTAAGCATGGAAGAACCACTCTAAGGTGGGTAGTGCCTCTCCATCGGCTGGGAGCAAAGGGGAAGCGGGCTGCACACCAAGCATTCATTTGTGTCTACTGCATATGGCTGTGGATACAATGTAACCAGCTACAGCTTTATCCCGTGCCTTCCCAGTCATAATGGACTCTACACCCTGACCTGTGAACCAAACAGAATGTCCTTCCCTGAAGTTGCTTCTTTTCCTGAACCTCATCACAGTAACAAGAAAAGCAACCAATGCAGGCTTCCACTAGAGCCACAGTGCCCATTTGAAGCCTTATCAATCAAGAAGCCATTTCTTCAGCCTCTGTGTCATTCCCTATGTGGGGAAAATGTCAGTTTCCTGATCTATTATTTATAATAGTCTCACACTATTTCTTTACATGCCTTTCTTTCCCCTAAACTGGGTTTTTTTTTCTTTGTTTTCTAAGTGTGTGTCCTTGTAGCCAAGCCCTGATCAGAGTGTCTTCTGGATTTAATTGCTCTCTCTCAAGCCCTCCACCCCCACCCCAAACTTACACCATTCCCCTTCAAGGAACTTCAGAGACACAGAAGAGCAGGAAATATCCATTAGGCAGAACATTTTCTGACACTTAAGTGACACCGTTTTAACCAGAAGTAAGTAGACATTTGTCACTTTTTCTGGTTCCCTGGCGATCAAGAGGTGAAAGGGGCACACTTCTTTAGACCTTGCCACAGATTAATTAAAGGGGAAACTGCTTAGCAAGGCACAACTGCCCAAACTAACGCTAAAATCTCTCCCTAATGTCAATCAGGAAGAGATGGTTCCTGATGAATTCCTGCGGTCCAAACCACACACAGGAGTGAAGAGGAGCCGTGCAATCAGCAAGCCACTCGTCCAGCTGCAGGATTTACGCCCAGACATAAACAAGTTCGCTGGGCAGGAGGAACATTTGCTAAGGCAAACACTTTTTGGAAAATTGTAAAGCTAATGATATTGTGCAGGTGGTGTAACCTTGAGCTCACTGCCAAATAGAAGCCAAGTGTAAACACAGAACAGAGACAAACAAGCAACAATAACCGTCCTTCTTGGAACCCCCAGATCAGCTGCTTCATGAGCTTTCGAGGTTGGAGACACTCTTCTACACACAGAAGATCTTTATGAAGTTTTATGTCTTTTATGATCTGACTTGCTATAAATCAGCAACACTTCGTCAGTTAGAGCAAGATGCAGTAATTGCTTATTATCCAGAAACATGTGGAGTCAAGGTCGGGCTGTGGCAGGGACTAGTTGGGTGTTTTGTTTTGTTTGAACACTGGCAAAAGTCAAAGGAAAAAGCACTTAGGCCAACCCTGGAATTTGGAGCTTTTGTAGAATTTATTATAATATAGGGTAGGGATGGAGTAATATGATTAAGAGCAGAAGACACAGTAAACTTCCACCATCCATGATTCCGGAACATTCATGATTCAGTCCGTGAATTGAGTGATGCTCTCAGAAAGGAAACACAGGACACAGAATGAAAACATGTATGTATAGACCCTCTTCCTCAATATTAGTTACCTTTTATCAACAACAATAATAATTAGTAATAATAACAACAATATGGGATAATAATAATTTAGGATTATAGGAGTATCATAAAGATAAAATAGATGAGATACTATAAACTGATCTGTGTAGTATCTGGAACAAAGTGGCCAGTAATATATTATTTGGTAATTATGAAGCAATAGGAAACATTCATCTATGCTTTAAGCTAAATGATGCTGATATTATAATATTTCCATTTGATTATTATAAAAGATACAATGGAGAGACACACATTCTACTTCCAGACCAGGTACATTCTATGCACTTCACTTCCTCCTGGTACTTATAATTATTGTAAAAAAGAACATGTGTCTAAAACAGCTTGGTACGAGTAATCATGGCTTAGTCATGAACACAGCAATGCTCACATTAGGAAGTCTCTTAATATTGTAAATGAAATTTCAAATCTCTTCCTAGATGCTAACCATTCTTTTAAAGACTTGTTTACTTACGTGTATGAATGTTTTGTTTGACTCTATATTTAATCACCACATTCATGCAGTGCCTGAAGAGGCCAGAAGAGGGCTTTGGTCTCCCTGGGGCTGTGAGCAACCATGTAGATGCTGGGAATCAGACACTGGTCCTCTTCAAGAGCAGCCCGTGATCTAACCACTGAGCAGGTTTGCAGCTATGATCCCTAAACATTATTTTGATTTCTTTAAGAGTGTTAGCCTTTTCATGAGGTTCCATTTATTAATATTGGTCTTAATGTCTCCATTACCAGCATCCTGCTTAGAAGGTCCATTGCCATACCAATAAACTCAGGCATATTCCCTACTTCCTCCTCTAAGGAGTTCAGGGCACTGAGCCTTCTTTTAAGGTCCTTAACACCCAAAGATTTCAGTGCAGCATGCTCTACTGATTCTTGTCTTCAGTGGGATATTATGTAAACACCATAATTGCTTCTAGGATTATATCTAAGACAATATGACATTGTTTTCATATCTAAAGACTAATTACGTTTCAGATTGTCTTGCAGAGGACAACTCTGCAGAGTCTACACTCCACCTTCAAGCAAGTTCCAAGGATCAAACTCATATGTGAGACTCACATCATTGGGTGGCAAATACTTTACCTACTGACTCCTCTTGCTTGGAATTTTTGTTCTTACTGGCAAATTTTAATTATTTTTCTGATTCTTGGAGTTCAAAATTCTTACCTGGATGCCTGTATACATATGCTATTATTTCTTTTAGAGTTTCTTCTTAGTCGTTTCTTTGGAAGGCAGCAAGCAAGCCCTTCTAATTGAATATCTAGTTCTTTAACTGAGGTCAAATTTCAGTCCCCCTTCTATCTTTGTAAATATGGATTATCTCCCTTATATTTATTTTTTGTAGTGACAATTATTTTCAAGTTAATTGCACTAGATGTGATTTCCAAGTCTTTTTATGTTCTCTGATGGATTTCTCTGTGCTATATTTTGAACTTTTCTTTCATTTGCTCTTTTAGACTTAGATTTTATATCTCACTAGTGACTACTTAATAATTTAAATTGAAAAGCCAGGCCTTTGAGGATCTAGAAATGTGATGTCCCAACAGACATTATCAACCAATAATTTTTAATATTCAAAATAGTAAATAAAAACAAATTGGGATGATTGTCGTTTGCAATGGGTATTAAGGGATCTGAATCTAGAAACTCAGAGAACCACTAGGGTTGCTGGGTAAGTTACTGGGCATCAGGGAGAATCCAGACAGCTGATCCTCTTTTTAAGCAATTATGGAGAAATTAAAAGGGCTTGGCGGAAGTTGCTGGGAGGAGATAAGAGGCAATTGAAAGGAAAAGGAAGTGGTTTACAAACAGGAAGTTTACAGCTCAGACAGACTTAATGTCCAAGGGAAAAACCCTCAGAAGACCTGGAGACAGAGCCAAGTCAACAATGGTTACATGCTTTCCATCCTTGGATATACACAGCCTGTTTGCAGGTAGAGACCCATCAAGATGCCTCCAGGCTCTTCCACAGCATCCACTGGCAGTGTGTGCTCCTGTGCACCTTACCTTGTTCCTCATGCTTCTCTGTCCTTCCTGCTCACAAGGTTGTCTGAGACTCGTGTCTCCCTTTAGGTTTCCACAAAGGGAAAGCGAGCCGCACACTGACATCTAAGTCTAACTGTGTCTGATCTTCGTCAGTTCCCCCAAGAACTCTCTTCTAGTGTTCTGCTCGACTCCAAGGAGGCCTCAAGACTCACACTTCTATGGGTCTTATCATCTGAGAAATGAAATGTCTGTCTGTGTGGACAACCCTTCTAACCACAAAGAAAGCTCTTCTATGGTCAAGGACAAGGGAAGTCTCCAAGAAGAAGGGGAAGTTTCATCCCCACAGACAGCTAAGCCATTCTTCAATGCTTATCTTACACAGGGTAGCACGCTTGCTGAAGCTCTGACTACAGTCTCCTCCTCCCTGGAAGTTTAGTCACTGGGGGTATCTCAGCTCCTCTTAGGATGGGTAATTGCTGTGAGGCAATGATTGCCCAGATCTCAAAGGCCCAGCTACCTCCCTGGAATCAGACTCTGAGCTCTGCGTACAGTAAGATGCTAGAGAATTCAGAGTTATGCCTCTGAGGAATGAGAGAAGATGTAAAACCTCAATGGAGTTGGAGCTAAATGTGAATTTGGTACAGTGGGCAGCCCTAGAACTGAAAAGACCCTTCAGAACTTTCCAGAGTAAGACAAGGATCAGAATCCCACAGGAATTCACTATAACCTTAGGGAATGGGAGCAGGGGATGGGATGAAGGAAAGACTAATCAGTTCATCCAAGAATCCAATAAAAAGAACACTTCTGTGCTATTGCTATTTTTATTCTTTTATTCTTAACTTCCCTTTTCCAATGGCAATTTGCTGTGTCATTCTATCCAATATTGGACTGCAGAAAAAAAAAAACCTATATGACCTAAACCACAGTGACTGAAAACCAAAAGTTCTGAGAAGTGACGCCACAGTCAGAGACTGTTAGTCAAAGACTCTGCCCCACCTCCCGTATCCCTGGGAGCATCATCCTATCTAGAATCTGCCACCACCCAGTGCATTCGCCTCAACCCATCACAGGGACTCAGAATTTATTGCCTCTGTTTCCTCTAATTAGACCTTTTGAGACCTGAACAAATAGCAGAGTCAATTGTGACTTGGAGTAGAAACTGGCTTGCAAAGAGCACCATTGTGTTTCCTGTCAAGATTTGCTCATTACTCTCGGTGAGAAAGATCTATATCCTCTTTGCATTGCCTACACTGGCACAAACACCACAGAAACGTGCTGAAACTTGAGTGTTTGTTCCCTGAACACTTCTAATACAAATGCATTTTAAAAGACAGATTTACTGATTTGATTTCGGCAGCGATGCTTTCCAATTAAATTGCAAAGCGGGTTCAGATGGAGGTTGACTATTTGTTTGACTTTGGGCATTCCCCTCCCTTCACTCGCATTGTGTTTGCATCTCTATCTACAGAGGCGCTGGGGAGGAAGAAGTGGTTGGGGAACACATACCTGTCCTGTGCTTGAGAAGATGTTCTGAGGATGAGATGCATTCAACCACACAAAAGCCACTCAGCATTCTAGTGGAGAGCAAACTGAATCCTACACCTTTCTCAAGGATACCTGTGTTCTCAGACTGAGAACCCATTTGGATTCCATGTGTTGTTTAAGTTGAGGTTTCTGGGCATTCTTATGAAATATTTTGGTTTAATCTTTCTGAGATGGAGCCCATAGGTGAGAGGTCTGTAACAAACACACACCCAGCCAATCGAACTGCAAGACCTACCAGTGCAGCTACTGAGAACACATGACCAGGCACTGCGTGTCCTTCTTTCTTTCCGCTGATGCCCACTATGGTAGGATGGTGGGTGGGGCACTCAGTGCTCATGAGCCTCTCTGTTCTGGAACTTGTGCCACTCCTGTAAAAGAAGAGTCCTTTTTAGGGCTGGGTTAAGATGCATGAACGATGTTCTTTGTAAGATACAAACCAACATTTAAATGGTTATTAATAGAAGGGTATGCTCCATATACAGACACACAAGGTTTACTGGGGACTGAGGGCTCCATGAAAAGGATTCAGCTGAGGAAATATTAACTGAGAAAAAGGCAGTAAGAGAGTCTGCATGACATTTTCTTAGAAAGGTAAAGGTAGGAAGTGAAATAAAGAATGGATGAGTGGTTATTTTTCCCCCCAGAAGTATTTACTTCAATGGCATTCAAGATCATGACAACCTTTTATCTGTAGGAGTCAGAGTTTAAAATAAAAATCAGTCACACCAGTCTATGCACTTTAAATGCATATGGTTTATTTCCAGGTAATTTTCCACAGGTATGTTCTAAAAAAAATGACAATATCAGTATAGTCTCAAGAGTTAATTATGCTTGGGTGAACAAAACCATCTTCAACATCAGATTAAATAAACTTATCACTGGTCCCTACCATCATCAAAATGAAGGAGGTTACAGCTCATTGTCCCCTTGACAGGTATTTAAAATGAAAAATAGCACCACACAAACCTTACACCTTTCCCTCCCAGGAAGCCTTCCGGTGTCTCACAGGTCAATCACCATCCAGCTCTGGGGGTTGATGAAGGACTTTCTTCCAGTCACTAAGCCAATCTTAGTATCTACTGAATACGGTAAGGGGTGGAGGAAAGGGTGGCTCCAGACACCCTCCTAACACACTCCGTAAGAGTCTAAGGACCACTGCAATAGTTCTAAGCTCAGCAAATTCTGCAAAGCTGTCAGCTGCTGCTTGTAAACTCTGCAGCTTGAAATAAAAATATAAAAAAGAAGCAAACACAAAAAAATCGTGCATTTCTCTGTCAGGAGAGTGCAGAGCTTGAGTGAAACCTTCTGGACTTCTCCCTCTCGCCGATATTAAAAATGAGCTATTGATTTTCTGCACACCGTTCTGTATGCTGAGGAAAACTAGCGGAGGTACATTTGGGGCATGAAGTAGGCCAAGGTTATTATGCTATAAAAATGAAATGCTGGGAAAGTTTTGACAACATGTTGAACTAATTAGAAAGTACCAAGGATCACAAAGCAAGTTCCCATTACATGAAACATTCAAGAGTTTCTGTCCCAAAACTCAGGCCATTCTTTCCATGGTTGATATCTTTTAAAGCGTATTTTTCTAAAAAAAAAAAAAATTGCCGAAGATGACTGGGTCATTTTAGAGACAAGAATGGAGTACTCATCAGGAAGAAACAGTGCAAAAAAAAGGGGGGGGTGGGAGTAAATAGGAAGAAACTTTGTGTCTAAAAAATGTCACAATAAAAATTGTCTCTCTATATAGTCAAGCCTGGAAAATAAACCTCATGCAACCAATGACTGGTCTGGCCTCAGACCCATTCCATGAGAGTGAGTCCACCCCTGACACTGCCTGGAGTGACAGGAACCCAGAGGATGAATGGCCTAGAGGCCTAGGATACAACCAAACATGATTGGGGAAAAAATGTCAATGTAATGATGTCTAACTATATTCTGCTAGATTGGTGACTACCCCAATAGTCATCAAAGAGCCTTCATCCAGTAACTGATGAAAACAGGTGCAGAGACCCACAGCCAAACATTAGACTGATCTTGGGGAATCCTCTTGAAGACAAGGAGAAAAGATTGTGTGAGTCAGGGGGTCAAGGACCTCACAAGAGAATCCACAGAAACAACTAACCTGGTGTCATAGGAGTTCATAGAGTCTGGACCAACAGTTGGAGAGTCTGCATGGGACTGACCTCTGCATATGCGTGACAGTTGCATAGCTTGATCTACTTATGGGACTCTTTGCAGTGGGATCAGGGCCCATTCCTAATGTTTTCGCTGGCTTTTGGAAACCTATTACTCATACTGGGTTGCCTTTCCCAGGCTCAATACAAATGGAGGAGCTTAGTACTACCTCAACTTGATATACCATGCTTTTTTGACAACCATGGGAGGCCGGCCCCTTTCTGAGCAGAAGTGGAGGAGGAGTAGATAAAGGAGGGGGAAGGGAAGAGGAGGAAACTGGAGGAAGTAAGGGAGAGGAAACTGGATAAGTAATAAGAGATAGCTCAGTTTTAACTGATTCTTTTTTATTTTTTATTACTTTTCTTTCTTTTTTGATAAGAATTTTATCTCATTTTACATAGCATTTCCTGTTCCCACTCCCTCCCCTCCTCCTGCTCCACCCTTCCACCCCTACACCCCATCCACTCTGCATAAAGGGTAAGGCTTACCATGGAGAGCCAACAAAGTCTGACATTTCACTTTGAGGCAAGACCAAAGTCCTTCCCCCTATATCTACGCTGAGCAAGGTATTCCTCCAAAGAGAATGTGCTCCTAGATGCCGGTTCAAACACTAGGGATAAATCCTGGTCCCACTGCCAGTGACCATACAGAATTCCCAAGCCTCACAACTGTCCCCCACATTCAGTGGGTCTAGTTTGGTCCTCTGCACGTTTCCCTGCTATCAGTCCAAAGTCAGTGAGTGGTGTAGGACAATTCTATATTCTGTCAATTATGTTTTAAATAAATGCTGATTGGCCATTAGCCAGGCAGGATATATAGGTGGGACAACAAGACAGGAAGTAGAGGCTGGGCAAAGGGAATAGGAGAATTCTGAGAAGCAGGAAGCTCCCTCGGCAGTCCTGCCTAGCCCACGGAAGAAGCAAGATGTGAGCTCCCCCCCCCAAAAGGTACTGAGCCATGTGGATAACATAGATAAGAATAATGGGCTAATGTAAGTTATAAGAGCTAATATGAAGCCTGAGCGAATGGGCCAATCAGTTTCTAATTTATGGAGACCTCTGTGTGATTTTCTTTGGGGGCTTACCAGCTATGGGAACTGGGCAGGACATAAACCCCAACAAGCCAGCTCTCATGCTACAAGTGAGTTCTCACTAGCTCAGGTCAGCTGTTTCTGTGGCTATCACCATCATGGTCATGACCCCTTTGTTTATACCATCGCTCCTCCCTCTCTTGGACGGGTCTCTGGTAGCTTGACCCAGTGCTTCACTGTAGATCTCTATTTCTGCTGTCATCAGTTGCTGGTTCAAGTTTCTATGAGATAATTAAGGTAATCATCAGTCTAATTACAGGGGAAGCTGGGGTCATCCTTGTGGATTCCTGGGAATTTCCTTAGTGCCATGTTTCTTGTTAGCCTTTATTGGCTCCCTCAACCAAGATATCTCTTTCCTTTCTCTCCCTCAGTGTCCTTCTCCCTTCTTGAAGCATCCTGTTCCTTAACATTCTTCTCCTCCCTCCTCTCTTCCCCTCTCTCTCCCACCCTTCTTCTACCCCACCTCCTAATTTCCTCAGGAGGTCTTGTCTATTTTCCCTTCCCAGGGAAATATATATATATGTCTCTCTTAGGGTTTTCCTTGACACCTAGCTTCTCTGGGATTATGGACTATAGGCTGGTTATTCTTTGCTTTTCATCTAATATCTACTTATGAGTGAGTACATACTCCATTTGTCTTTCTGGATCTGGGTTACCTCACTCATGATGTTTTTTTTTCTAGTTCTACCCATTTGCATGCAAATTTCAAGATGGTAACTCAGAGTCATTTTGATTTTCATATTGTTCATGACTAAGGATGTTGAGCATTTCCTTACGTGTCTTTTGTCCATTTGTAATTCTTCTGTTGAGAATTCTATGTTTAGACCTGTATCCTACTTTTGATAGGATTATTTGCTAATTTGATAACAAATTTCTTGAGTTCTTTATATACTTTGGAGATCAGTCCTATGTCCAATGTGGGGTTGGTGAAGATCTTTTCCCAGTCAGTAGGCTGCCATTTTGTCTAAGTAACTGTGTCCTTGCCTTACAGAATCTTCTCAGTTTCAGGAGGTTCCATTTATTAATTGTTCTCTCAGTGTCTGTACTACTGGTGTTACATTTAGGACTTGGTCTCCTGGGCCAGTATGTTCAAGGGTTCGTCCCAATTTCTCTTCAAATGAAGCTCAGTGTGAATGGATTATGTTTAGGTCTTTGATCCATTTGGACTTAAGTTTTGTTCATGGGGATAGATATGGATCTATTTGTATTCTTTTACATGTTGATATCCAGTTATGCCAGCACCATTTATTAAACATGCTTTCTTTTTTCCATTGTCTAATTTTAGCTTCTTTGCCAAAAATCAAGTGTTCATAGGTGTGTAGATCAATATCAAGATCTTCAATTTGATTCAATTGGTCTTCCTGTCTGTTTTTATGCAAATACCAACCTGTTTTCATTACTGTAGCTCTGTAATAGAACCTGATGTCAAGGATAGTGATGCTTCTGGAAGTTCCTTTATTATAGAGGATTGTTTTGGCTATTTTTGTTTTTTTGTTTTCCCATATGAAGTTGAGTGTTGTTCTTTTGAAGTCTGTGAAGAATTGTGCTGGGAGTTTGATGGTGATTGCATTGAATCTGTAGATTGCTTTTGGTAGGATTATCATTTTTACTATGTTGATCCTACCTATCCAAGAGCATGGGAGATACCTCAATGTGTCCAATAATGGCTGCACATGGTATGGAGGAGTAAAAAGATTGATATGTACTGAAACCAAAAGTACTGTTTGCTTTTGGCTTCTCAGAACACAGTGTTTATAATTGCACATCTGCTGGCAGTTTCTCCAAGCAGGTACATAGTATTAACTGGTGCTGGTTTTAACAGATCAGTATGAAATGGATCAAATGACTTCCAGTTCTATGAGACAGTTCACAATGCAGACTAGTTTTTTTCTTGACTAGCTCCCGCATCCATCTTAAAAGGTTCTTGTTGTGTTTGAAAGACCTCAAAATTTTCAGCAATTGTGACTTAATTGTATACCTATAGTACATAAAAATATTTTCATAAATACTCTGTTCTGCTATCACTGCTTGCACTAGCAAATTTGTTCAATCCATTAATATTGCCCTAACCTCTTTGATCTTAATGGTCATGAATGATAATATGACAGTAAGTAGATAAAAGCATCAATTCTGATTCCAGATTTCTGGGTTTGAATTCTGCTTTTATTTACTGTTAGCTTTCATTGCCAGGACAAAATACCTGAAAAAAATCATCTTGGTATGGAAAAAGTCATTTTGGCTCACAGTTTGTGATTTCAAAGGTTAGATTTTGCCTACTTGACACCAATATTTCTGGGAATACTAGGTACTTTTCTTATTGCAGTGATGGGTTGCCTTACAAAGCAATTTACGCAAAGAAGGGTTTATACTCATTTGATGCATGGATGTACAGTTGGGCAGGTACAGCAGAGGGAATATGAGGTTGCCTTGTATCCATATTTGGGACCTCATCAAACCAAAAGTTTCTATATGGCAAAGGACAACATCATTTGCACAATGTGGCAAGCTACAAAATAGAAAAGTTGTTTGTTTTCCAACTACATAACTGATAAAATGCTGTAGAAACTCCTTCAGCCAATAGTCTTTAAGATATCAGCCCACTTGGGTGTGGTCTCTTGTACTATAAATGCAGACATGAAGCTTTCATTCTCTCTCTCTCTCTCTCTCTCTCTCTCTCTCTCAGTTGCTGGATTTGATTCCTATTATCCTCTAGTGCAGATGACTGTCAATCTGAATCTCTGAGTCTACCTGTAAATAAAGAGCCCTTTATTATACTCAATTATGACCTAGTGTGGGTTTACTTTATTTTGTGCCTCTATATCTGGCACCCCATGTGATTCCCAGCTCCACACCTACTGGGACAGCCCAAAAGGTCCTCAGCCCAGAAGGTCATTCACCCCCTCCTGCCTGGCTTGATTTCACCTACTAAGTGGTTTTTTCTTGCTTCCTTCCTTCCTTCCTTCCTTCCTTCCTTCCTTCCTTCCTTCCTTCC
>LOEQ01013039.1:8331-23206 GCA_001685075.1 Bramus lutescens
TGGGACGCATTGCGCATTGCCATCAATGCCTTCAGTGCCTACCTCTGCGGACAATGGTATGACTGTACTCGTGAGAATGTTATCTTTGTCATTGTCATCGCCATCATCGTCGCTGCCACCGTCATCATTGCCGTGTACCCACCCGACAGCCCCTGCCTGCCCTGGATATCTCTCTGGTTTTCTATCCTAGTGAAATCTTCCAAAGGATTTTAAGCAAGCTGACTGCCTTTAAGAAAACTCTTTTATGTACCAAATGAACAAGTCTTGGTGATCTCAGGAAGGATGGTCATTCTCGCAGGTTATATCCCTTTCTCCCCAAGACTACAGCCGTCTTCGGTTCTGCTGAGTGCGGTGGTTACTGGGTTATACACGGAAGAGAGCTAACTCCTAGGGAACTGTATCGTATGGCATTTATTTTATTTATTTATTTATTTATTTATTTATTTATGTTTTGTTTTCTTTTGTTTTGACACAGGGTTTCTCCGCGTAAAAGCCTTGGCTGCCCTGAAACTCACTCTGAAGACCAGGCTGGCCTCGAACTCACAGAGATCCCCCTGCCTCTGCCTCCCAAGTGCTTAAAGGCTTGTGCTACCATCACCTGACTACACACTGGCATTTCTAAATGCCTCACGCAGAAAGACAGACAAAAACAAGATTTTCTACTTTTCCCAATCCCCTTTTCTCATTTTGGGAATGTTAGAACAAAGGCGAACTACTATGCCTCTTTGTTTTGATCTTATCGCTTCCAGTCATCTCTCTCACAAGGTACCCTCAAGGTATATCGATCCTTGCCTCATCTCTCCCACTGGCTATTGTCTCCATTCCATGCTTGAGTCCTGTATGGAACTTTAACAGACGCTTTCTGCTAGGAAAAAAACAAAGAGAGGTTTGCTGTATCTGAGTGTGTTGCCCAAGAGGACTAACGAGGAGGGAAAGATCCCTGCCCTACATGAACATGGCAGCGTTCCACAGTTTGAGGACCCAGATGGAGTAAAAGGGAAGAGTCAGAAGGTAGCCAGCAGGGCTTCCACTCCCTGCTCATGCTGTGCCTTGCTCTGCTCCCCTGTGAGACCCCCACCATGAGCAACAAAAAAGTCATGAGTCATAAAAAACCCAGAGTTTTTCCTATGACTGATTTCATATGTTAATTTTTTCATAGGTCTGATACAGGACAGAAAGTCTAACTAACGAAGCATCCTTCCAGTCAAACCATATAGACAGACTCTCTTGTAGAGCAGGCCATACGATTTTTTTCCCTTTCTATGTCTTTAATGTATTATCCATCACTACCAGCAGGACACAGATGAAAATGTTGAGATGTCAGAGAGCCATTGCCTATACAAACTTTGTAATATGGTATATAAGAAGCGGAGAGAAATACAATAGGAGATGCAAGAAAGGAAGATAAGTATAGCACCAGTCACAAGGACATCGACAGACTCCTGCAGGATTTCCTTGCCGCAAACACCACTCCTCCTAAGAAACAGAGAATCTGCATATAGTTATGGTCAGTGTCATACAATAATACATGTAGTAACAATTGTGCTATTTTCAACTGTGCACACAATTCTTATGGAAACCTCATTAGATTTAACCCCTTTCTCTGATTATGAGGTAATGGCATTCACTGCAAAGGGAAGAAAAACACTAAAAATTCTGATGAAAGAAGAAAGTTATTACAGAGGTTTTAAAAATATGAAGGATGATTTTTTTATCCTTCATAGCTAGCTGTAGCTGACTTCAAACACAAAGTAAACCCCACAACCCCACAAAGCAAGCATTGGTTTGGGTGCTGGCTCAACTCTGCTGATGAAGAACGGTGTAAGGGTGGGGCAGTCCATAGCTCATGTTCTATGAGCAGCCTAAAGAGAGAAGGCCATCAGAAGATCACTGCCCCAGTTCTGCTTATCGGCATGTTACTGGGTAAATTTTAAAATATCCATCGGAAGCACATTTGGATATTTACTGGCAGAGGAATACCATCCCCAGGCTCTTGGATAGCTCACAGTCACCATTTCAGAAATCTCACCTGCCTGGCAGATTGCTGTGCTTCAAGCGAAAAAAAAAAGTGGTATCTATTTTAAGCACCATGATCCTTAATTTCTTAATTTTCGTTAGGTTCTTGAGTTCTATAATAAATCAATTCAATGCTGTACATATGCATTAAGAAGCATACAAAAGTCACTCTTTCCTTTCTCTCCAAAATATTAGTCTTCTTATTCTGTATTTAAAAGAACCTGTTCTCTAAGCCACCTTTTTAAGGCACATTCCCCAGAACAGTAGGAGCCGTTTTTCACCCAACATTATTTCAGACAGAGTCATGGACAGGACTGAAGGTTGTATTCCTTCAAAGTCCTAACCCCTATGGCTATGAACTTGGGGTGAATGCCGTTGGGAGGGGACAAAGGCCTTCATGTTCAGCGTTGTTGCATTTATTAAGGAGTCTACAAAGATTCTCCACCCATTTCACTCTGTCTATACCATGAAACGGCACCATCTACGAGCTGGAAGTCATGCCCTTGCTAAACAAGTCTGTGAGCATCTTGATGTTAGAGACAATGTCCTCTAGAAGCAGAAAAAGTGAGGCTCTACTTTTATAAGCAAAATAGATTATGGCATTTGGTCTCGACTGGTGGAATGAACAGAAGCAAATATTTTCTGACCTGTGACAGGACCAGTTCTAAAACAATGGAATGAGAACTGAGCACTCACACAGCCGCCCTTCCACTTCTAACCAAGGACCATCTAATGTTCTCTCATTTGCTTTCTTCAAACATCGGGGTGATTGGCCCAGATGTCTAGAAACATCAGGGCCCTGACCCTGCCTCCTCAGAGTGGCAAATCAACAAGTTTGAAGTGGAGCTCAGGTTTCTAGAGTGACATGAAGTCTCCATGTCTTAGTGTCTGATACTGATGAAGGTAACTTCTTTGAGGAGTACAAGGGTATAGCCTCTGCTGCTTTGCCCAGGCTCCAGCACAGTATTTGCTACGTGTTTGTTGGTTTACTTTAAAATAGGCAGCAATATCTAGAGGTCAGCCAATGGCAAACAGAATTAAACAGGCAACATTTGGACATGAGCCAAGATTTCATCTGTCCCCTGCTTATTGACTCTGTTCTTTCGGACGCTCATGTCCTTGCTCAGCTTCACTTAAATTGTATTTACAACTCTCTGGCTGGTTCTGGGAGCATCAGCTTTCAAATGTTCTGCTTGGAGACATGGTTCTGCATCATACCAATCATTCTTTTTTGTTTGGTTTGGTTTGGTTTTTCAAGACAGGGTTTCTCAGTAGCTTTGGAACCTGTCCTGGAACTAGCTCTTGTAGACCAGGCTATCCTCAAACTCACAGAGATCCACCAGCCTCTGCCTCCCGAGTGCTGGGATTAAAGGTGTGTGCCACCACTGCTGACTTCCTACCACCCATTCTAGCTTCTTTCTCTCCCACTTTACATGAACTGGTCACTCTGTGGGGTATTTGAGGTTATGGCTATAGGAATTTGTAATATTATCTCATAGGGAATAAGATGGTTTGATAGGCAGGGGATGATACCAAGGCAAATTCTATGGGCTGAAAAAAATGTGTAAGGCATTTCAAAATATTTTCCAAAGCTAAATCCATTGAGCTTAACTTCTGTCTTCCCACTGTCTCTACTGGTATATAGAGGGGTGAAGCAGAAGCAGCAAGAGCAGCTTCCCAGAAAATGTGGTGCTGGGGGGAGGGGCTGAGTGTAAGGCACATTAGGATGGAATGAAAGAGTTGAAAAGAACAGGCTAGCTGGGTGCTAATCACAGCTCCTTCGCTCATGCTCACTGTTGTTCATTTCAGCTTAGCTGTCTTCTTCAACACATGAGGTAGTGGGAAGCAGTGGACTAAGGGGCTTTTTGCAAGTTTGACACCAAAAGAAGGCTTTAGACCCAAGTCTTTTTACCAACTGCATCTGTAGTTCAACCTTGTCAGAAGCTCACCTCAACTCTGCAGAGTTCTAGAAACCATTAAGTGAGAACAATTTTAATATTGATGCATAGAAAACTAATAAATGAAAGTAAGCACCTAGAAATGATAGATGATCATAAATTTGTACAGTCATCCCAAGAATGATGGTGTTGTGCTTTCTTCATTAATAATGAAGAAGACAGTTGCATTTAAAGTCGTCAATGGTAAGTTGCAAGAAGATAAATATTTCACATTTACATTCAAGACCTTCTCTCTATAAGAAAAATTTCATCTTATAAATATCTCATGTTATTTATTTAATTATTTCATTGTATACTGTTCTGTCCTACCTGAAGTTAGATGAGGAAAAGAACCTGTTTTTTTCCCTTGGTACTTGAAACTCAGGGTCAGTCTTATATTTTTTACTAAATAATCATTGTAATCCATTTTTCTTTGTCCATCACAGATTTCAATATTCAAAACAGGCCATTTCTTACATTTTAGAAAAGTGATCATTCGCTCAACTCCAAAAAACGTGAGAGAGCACAGGACTCCGGCAGGCAATGATAGCTCTCTGTTCTGTCGTAGTCATCGTTGTTAGGGTTACTCCCTAGTTCTTAAGAAATACCACCAGGGCACTGGGTGGGGGGTCCAATTATCATCAACTCAACCAAACACTCATTCTTACCACAATGCCCCAAACACAACCAGCACACATCACTAGCTGGTTGAAATATGTGTCATGGTCTGTTTGAGCTGCAATAAAATGCTTCAGCTCACTTATGTGAAATGGAAGCCTGTTGCTTACAGTTCTAGAAGCTGGACAGCAGAAGCTCAAGGAGCCAGCAAATGCAGTGTCTGGTCAGGATACCTTCCCTGTCCCACAGCTGCTGGCCTTCTGCTGCTTCCCCACATGACAGAAGTGGAAAAGAAGCTCCCTTGGACCTGTCATAGGAGACCTAAGCCTACCTGTAAGAGCAAAGCCAATACAATGAGACTCCAGCATCACTCTTTAAATAGATCTAAAGGAGAAGGAAGCGTAATGGCTTGTACACAAATTATCCTTCCATGCAAAAGATGCTTTAACATATCTCATTTGATGCCCACATTAATCCAGCTATTAGCCCATTTTGTAGATTAAGATGTTGAGCAAAGCTGAGAGGTCATTTCATTATTTTCAAATTCAAAGCCATGAAAGAGATGTGGGATTTTTTATGACTTTCTGGCTATCAGCTCTATCTATTACAATAAGTCAAAGTGGAGTACCCAGGGTACCAAAGGCTGACAGATATCAATCCCATTTCTTGGTTGCCCTCCTACAGCTGTGTGACCTTGAGAAAGGCAACTCCCTTGAAATTCAAAGACTTTTGCCCTTAATACAGGGCAGCCATTCTAGGTCCTTGGATGGAGAGATAAAATATTGTTATTAAGCATTTTTATTCTGATGCCTGTCATAGTCAAGCAGAGGAAGACACTATAATAAAAAAAATACAGTGCCATCTACTCTTAAAAATAGGGACATTAATCAAGGAAGAGTCAACCCGCATGCTTAGGAATATCTGCAAATGTGTGTCTTGGTTTTGGAGAGATGTTTAGTGAGTAAAGGTGCTTGCTATATAAGCAAGAGGACCTGAGTTCAAATCCCTGGTACCGCCACAAAAGCCAGGCATGGCTGCATGCGCCTGTAATCCCAGCTTTGGGAGGTGGAGACAGGTAAATCTTGGGCACTCACTGGCCAGACAGCCTAGCTGAACAAGTGAGAGACCTTGTCTCAAAAGATAAGGAGAAAATCCATAGAGAAAGATACCCAACTTCTTTTTTTGGCTTTCACATGGGTGTACACATGTGAATATGTCCTGTTCCTCCTCCACACACACATACATGGGAAAAACTTGTCACTTAATATAACCAGTACCACTTCTGTGCCTTTTAGAATGACTGGGCATTCATTCCAAGGGTCTTACACAAGCAGAGCTTCCTTGGACAAGATGGAGTTTAGGACATGGCCTTCATCCTCCTTTGCCATCTGTGACTTACACAAAGACATTCCCCTGTTCCAGTTTACCACTGAAAAGTGACATTCTACACAGGTACTTTTAGACTTCTGTGGCATGGTATCCTAAGAAGTCGGTAAAATTATGATCCTATGCTTATTCTTGCCCTATTTCAGTAGCCTAACCTGGGAAACAGACATCATTCTTTGCCAAATGAACTGCTCATACATTTGGCAGTATGTGTTCCCTGATCCCTTCCTTCCTCCCTGTTACTGCCCAGACCCCCAGCACATGGGATTCCTCCAAGAAGGGCTTGCATGGAATCCAATTCAAAGACATATAATCGGCAGTTTTGTCATCTTTCAAAGGCCTTTTCAACAGTCATGAAGCTACTGTCAGACTTGCTTTGATTCTCCCAAAGCATTGCCTTACCTCCCAAACTGTTGCTAGGATATAGTGGGTATCATAACTCCTGAATACACAGGCAGAAAAAAAGATTTTCCTCTTCCTTATAAATACCATTCCAACTCCTGTTCTCTTTCTCCTCGAGTCTGAACTGAGGACAAAGAGTGGGATTGCCAGGGAAAAATATTCAAAGTAAAAATCAGAAAACCAGAGGAGCCAGTGCCTGACTGGGAATGAAGGGACAGAGGGACACCCTGGGAGCAAAACCTTTGGCTAGGAACAGTAGCTAGGTGACTGCTATGTGAACACAGTACCAAACCGGAAAGGATGGTTATGCATCTCAGTCAGGGGAGGGTATGAAAAAAATCAACCAGAAGCATAAATGTGCCTTCCTACCATATCTCAAGACAGTAAGGCAGAAAGAATAAGCCCAGGCTGCACTGAACAGGATGAAGCCTCATTAGTATGTAGCTCTGGTATCTGCAAAGGGCAGCATATAAAGAGTTATCCATTACTTCTTAAATCTATCCACCAATCTTTGATATTCTGCACCTCAAAAGGTGGGGCCCAACTCCCCCTTTTTAAGGGTGTACCTTATTTTGTGATTCATCAACAGCTAAGAGAAGGGTGCAGTGACAGAGATTAGGGCACAATCTCCCTTCTCACATGCTCTTTTGTATCATCCACTATGGGGGAACCATGCCACCAAGATGTTCAAATCGGCCTCTGGAGAATATTACAAGAGGAAGAACTGAGGCTCCAAACAACAGCAGTCAGGAGGATATGAGGTTTTGAGGCCACGACCACTTCATAATGTGATTCTTTAGCTGCAGCCCATCTCAAGGAAAACCCAAGCCCCAGACAGTGTCTTGACTACAACCTCATGAAAGACCCCCACGCTCAGAATACCTGGCCAACCGCCTCCCAGATTTCTGATTTAATGAAACCACAGGGCAATAAATGTTTGTTGTTCTGAGCCATTCAGTATGGGGTCTGTTGTTTTGAAGTAGTAGATACCTAATATAGATACTTTGATCCAAAACAGCATAGTAGTTCAGATTCACTGTTCAGGCAGCTACCAAATCAGTTAGGGCTGGGACTGAGGTAAGTGTTAGAAAGGAAAGGAGCCTGATACTTTTATAATGAATTCATGTTAACAGAGATGACATGGCAGTAGGGATTCTTATGCCACCAAAGCCATAAAGGCCCAGCAAGAAATTGGAAAGATCCAGAACTTTTGCCTTTTCTCATCACGTGGCTTATAACCCTCAGTCATTACAAGCTTACTTTCAGCTTTTAAAGAGGAGACTGGCCTGTGCCTAACAGGACAAGACAACAAACCCAAGAAACTACATGTGTGCTAAATGCAGACAGGAAAAAAGAATACCCCAAGGCCAAGAAAGTGTCCTCATCCCACTGTTTGAGAATGGAAGATTGACAGATCAAACCCTCGGGTTTCAGGAAGATCATCATGTGCCACATAGCACAAGGTCAAACAATTAGACACGTCAGTGTGACTGTAATGTGGTCCAACAGCCACAGTTCTTAAAGCTGACTCCAGAGGATCTTTCGAAAGTCCAAGTCACTTGCCCCCATTCAAGAACTTCTGGAATTAGAATCTGTGGGAGTCAGACCCAGGGCGACAGCTGAGAAATTCTAACCTTCAAGAAGTCAAAGTCAGATAGTGTTGGGTCAGTGGTTTGGGCTCCATCACTCTCTCATTGGCCATGATACCTCACCTCCACAGCAGGCTCAAAATCGATTCCATACTCAGTCATGAGATGAAGCAACAGTGAGTTAGACGTGGTGCCACATAACACGAGGTTTACAGTTATTTTGATTCTGAAAATATTTGTTTTTAGGCTTCTATAAGTTGCCCTGAAGTTTGCTTTCCTTTAGGAAGCACACACACACACACACACACACACACACACACACACAGATATACACACTTTCAAGCTGGTCATTATCTATATATCACCAAGAAAATCACAGAATGGAATGACTTCCAAAGATATTCCACTCTGGAGACAGCCTTTAAGAAAACTGTAGTTTGGTCGGTTGGTTGGCTTGCTATTATGTGGGGTGTGCATAGTTGATAAAGACTATCGGGGCCCATGTCCATGGTTAGCTGTCTCTTGGCCTCATGTCCATCAGAACTGGACTGATATTCTGATGGCATACATGCTTATCAAAGAAACTCATCTGCAAATCTTCACCAAGAATCCACTAATAGCAGCAAGTAGATATTTCCAAAAGCATTCCCAGTTTAGAGCTATTCATAGCAGAGACACACAGGAAGGAAGTACACTAATATGTTGATTATGGCTATTGCTGGATGGTGGGATATCTCGTAATTCAATACTTTTCTTTTTATAGTTTTATGTTGTTTCTGCTTATTTTTTCCATAATGGTCATGTAATATGCATAATCAGAAAATAATGTGTTAGGTTTCTTTCAACACAACTAGGAAGAGGGTTTGGATAGATAGTACCACATCCCAAATCCAGTTAGATCTAAGCAAGCCAAGTGACAGAATGTACAGACTGTAAGGATGATCATCAGTACAGGACGTATTGTAAAACCAGAGACACCTCTGAAGATGAAATCTGCATTGAGAGGGACCAAATAGTCACTTTTCATGTCTGCTGTCCCTCATATTTCTTGCCTACACTCTGACTGATCTGATTAAACCAGGCACAGCCTAAAAAAGGCCAGGAATCAGTCTAAGGACAAACAGGGTAGTGATCAATATCATGATGGGTCAGAATTACTTTTCATTTTGACTTTCAAAGTTTAGAAACAGAGGATGGGGAAGGAGAGGAGGGGGGACCTCTGTAACAGGGTGTTGTTATCTAGGGGATTGCTGAGTTCATTGCCTGGCATGAACGGGAAAGGCAGAAGACCAAGCTGTGGAGAAAGGAAAGTAACAGCTTTCTCCATTCAGGATGGGGGAAGCCTGAGTCTGGAAATCCGTTAGCAAATGCTAGCTTGGGTATTTCACAGGGCTCCTGGGTCTCCCCCTGCCCCTTCCCCTGTCTAGATACCTGACCCCATTCCTTCCCACCATTTTTCCTCATAATGTTTTCTGGGAACAGCTTTCTCGGGAAGCCTGCTACCTCTTTCCTTGTCTGCCTATCTCCCTCTCCCTCTGCTTCACCACCACAGCAAAAGAAAAAAGGCTTTAAAAACAAACCACCCAGCTAGATATACACTTTTGTTGTTGTTTGTTTATTTTAGGGAAAGGTCATAAGTCTTTGAAGCCAGAGGTTGATGAAATAGTGTGCTGTTTCACAAAACGAGTGTTGCTGCTCACTGGGGAAGTTTTAGACACAGGTTTGGAAGCTCAAGCCTTTTTCCATAAGTGGCGACCATTTCTGTTTGGAGCCCTGCCATTTATTTGAAGGAAGGAGAAGATATATAAAGAAGACCAAAATGTCTCCATTAGTCATTACTTTCTTCATTTTCTTTACATATTATATAATCAGGCAGAATCCTGAAACACAGAATACCTATTATAACAATAACAAAAATAATATACTTGAAAAGAGACAATCAAATACCATACTAGCTGAGAATGGGCAGTGATTTTGTGGTTGCTCCAGCTCTGAAAAAAGGGGGGATCACCCATGTCTCCATCACCTGCCCATGCTTTCATCTTCAGAAGCATCTGACTCTATCGTGATCTACAATCTACAGGATCATCTATGTGAGCTAGCTGGGTCCCATTTTTAATTCCCTTTATTCAAGTCTCCCACTCACTTATTAGAATGTTTAAAACTGCAGCCTTTGCTAAAAGTCAAGCAAAATACAATAAAAAACTTTCATTAAAATATTTAAAACCCTGAACAGCAGCAATAACATCATGACGAAATGCTAGCCGGCTGCAATAGGAACTCTCCGGGGGCCCTTCTACCATGCAGCCATACATGCAGAGGCAGTATTTCACACTTTGTCCTAAAAGCTATTAGGCCTGGCCTCCAAAAGGCCAAACCACAAGAACAAAGCCTGCCAACACCTTCAACTGTCCAAAGAAAATGTCTGAAAGCCACTTGGTCTCTCCTCTATTTTTTTGTAATTTATACTTAGATATATAATAGATAATGACAGAATACATGACCTCATGGAACTGAGCAGGCTCTTAACTATGAACTATGAATCTATGATGGCCCAGAGAGGGTGGAGAGCAGCTGCAAGCCCCAAGAAAGACAGAATGCGTACACCACCATCTAACATCTCCAGTCAGCAGAAATCAAGAGCCTGATGTACATCAAACATAATTGTGTTTCCCAAATTAAACTTGGAAGCCAACCAATAATAAAAAGGTTCTTGCATAGAATAGAGTTTGAGGAACAGGGGATGTAGGGTGGCATCAGCCTTGAGGTCTGAGGGCAGAATAAGAGAGCCCATTGATCCTAAGGATAGACATTAAGTCTCTTCCAGGATTTTGTCTGTAAGATCCTGCCCATCTGAACCCTTTTTAGAAAATTCTAGAATCTTCTAAGATCTCTTTAACAAGGGCAGAGCTCCAAAGCTGGCAATAAAAAGCTTCAAACTGCAAACACACCTGGGGAAGGTAATGATGCTAATTTGCTTGTGCACAAGGCCTAAATAGCTGCTTTCCTGAGACTAGTTTCTGTGAGATGGAGGACTGACTGGCCATAAGGGAGAGCTTTAGCGCATGGAGCTGTATACCTAAAAAGGAGTTGTCCTGTGGGGGAAGTAAAACTCAGTCAGAAGGGATGTCTAAAATAGCTGTGCTATGGTTCGGCCCAGGAAAGAACTTACTTCACTTCTGCGGCTCACCTTTACATCCGTTCCCTTATGCACGGAGACATCCCAGTAGCCATGGCGACCTACTCGACCTTAGGGCTTTGGTCCACTCCCCTAGATGGTAGGCAGCAGTGGATTTCAGAGCCTGGAATGATGAGCTCATGATTCCAGCCTCCTGTGTGTTTTGTAGTCAGGGGAAGAGCCAGAGCAATGTGAAACCTAGGGAGCTGCACGGGGAAGGGGGTCATACTCTGAAGGAAAAGACCGACAAGCCCACATTCCCTGAGGTTACTTGTTTGTTTGTCTCAAAGGACACTTGTCCTGCTTTGTTTTGGAATTGGTGATCTCATCTCACTTGTTAGTCATGCCATAATGGCCGTTTTCCAATAACAACCAAGTACCATTAACTTCAAACAACCAGCCCTGTAATAACAACACTATGATTGCATTTTTACCGTAATGTTTTTATTTCTTGAAGAATTTTATACTGCGTACTTTGTGTTTTGATCATTCTCGGCCCCTACTCCCACCCTTGGAACACCTCCTGGACCCTTTAATATCTCCTCGCAACCCCATCATTTCTTGATCATGCTCCAGCAGATGACCCTACACACCAAGAACATATGATTGCATTTTAAAGATGCTAAACATAGTTACATGACTTGCCCAGGGTCACTAAGATGGAACTGAGCTCAGGTCTGCTCCCTATTTAAAACCACGGGAACCCTGAAAATCAGTGTTTTGGAATATCAACACTACCTGTGTTTCGGTAGAGCCAAATGTACCTTTTGCTAACACCACAGAGTCTTCACAGTACTAGAGCAGTTCATGTGAGTCTGTGACTTGTGCTCTTGTTCCCACCCCCTGGCTGGGTACCCTCCTTCACTTTTTCTTCTGGCTATTGCTATGCACTTGCTTCTTCCCACCCTCTGATATTTTCTCTATCGCTTCTTGGTGATGGTGTTTCGACCCTTCTGCACATGGCTGATTGACCTGAACACAGCTGCTTTGTACTAACAAAAAAAAACTTCAAACATGTTTCTCAACTAGAGTTTCTCATCTGAACGCCAACAAAACAAGGATTCTTCCAATGATAGACCAGCCTATTATGAATAGAGTAGAAAAAGTAATGGTTTTGATATTGATAAATGACATCTAATCCAGGAGGCATCAAGCTTGCATGAGATAATATGCAACTTCAATTAATAAACAAGGAAGAAAAAGCAATAAATTAAAGAATAAACTAATTCATCGACTTTTTTGACAATCAGACATCTGTGCTATTGTTTGCTTTTTCTATAAATATTCTCATTTTCTTACCTGAAAAAACTACCAATTTGATAACAAGTATCATTTATAACCACAACTAAACAATAAAGTCATACTAATAACCATCTAAGCTTGTCTTCTTTGTGCAATTGAGAAAAAAAATGTGGGCAGAGAATTAGAAGCAGAAGACCTTTGTCTGCTTTAAATCCCTTTCCTTGGGGCTCAGGGAACCCTGTGGAAGAGCAGGCAGAATGAATGTAAGTGTCAGAGGGGATGGAGGAGACCAAGGACACAGGCTGCCTAAACACAGTAAGACTGGCGTGCATATGAACTCATAGACATTGAGGAGTCATACACAGGGTCTGCCCTAGATGGGGTCCTGTACCTAAAAGGTGAAGTGGGCACATTCCCCTATCCCTAACCCAGAAGCTATTGCCAATTCCTAACCACTTACAAATGAAAAAAGTTTGTTTTTTCCAAGGGAGTCTTTATTGACCGGTTTTGTGTGTCAACTTAACACAAGCTAGAGTCATCAGAGGAAGGAGCCTCCATTGAGGAAATAGGCCTAGAGATCCAGCTGTAAGGCGTTTTCTTATTTAGTGATCAATAGGGGAGGGAGGGTCAGCCCATGGCGGATGTTGCCATCACTGGGCTGCTAATCCTGGGTTCTATAAGAAAGCAGGCTGAGCAAGCCAGGGAAAGCAACCCAGGAAACACCCTCCCCCCATAGCCTCTGCATCAGCTCCTGCCGTCGAGATCCTGTCCTCTTTGAATTTCTGTCCTGACTTCCTTTGATAATCAACAGCGATGTGGAAGTATAAGCTGAAAGAAACCCTTCCCTCCGCAACTTGCTTTTTTGCCATGATGCTTTGCCACAGCAATAGAAACCCTAACTAAGACAGAGTCTCACTGGGGAAACTACTCTTCTGGTAGACAGTCAACAGAAAATGAACTCAAGGGCATCTTTGGAGATTCCCTATCTCATAATGTTGTATAAGAACATTTTACCCCTTAATCTTTTACAGATTTTTTGCATAAATACCATAGCTTCTGGGTTTGTATTTTTATAGGATTCCTGTGGATGCAAATGTGTGTATGTTTCTATGTGTTTTTTATGTTTTTGTTTGGACCTTTTCCTTCTTTTTGTTTGTTTTGTCCCATTTCAATTTGTTTGCTTTTGTTTTATCTTCTCTTATTTAATCATTGCCCCTTAGATATCTGTTTGTTTTCTACAAAGAGACAGAAAGAGGCTGGATCTGAATGGGAGAGGAAGTGGAGAGAAACTGGAAGGAGCTGGGGGGGGTGAAATCATAATTAGAATATATTGTATGAAAACATTTTTCAATACAATCAAAATTTAAAAACAAATAAATAAAACACAAAACACTGAAATTTCTATAAGGAAATTTCTAGAAGACACATAGGGAACTTCATTAAGACACTAGGGTAGGTAAAAATTTTCTGAATAAAACACCAGGAACCTGGAGGGGGGAAAGAATATCTTTCGATATTATTAAGTTTTATAAAATTGAGGGTAACAGCCCCACCCAGAATTATCTTAAATCACCAAAGCTACTCCTTCCACATGGAAATCTCGCCACTTACAAAAACAAAACAAAACAAATACAAAAAAACCCCGCAGGCGTTTGGTGAACACAGTAAGTGTCATTGCATGTACTTGAAATGGTAAAGCGTGTTTAAATGAGGGAGTAGCTACTGTGATTCTTATTTTAAGATTCACTGCATTGCAACAAGACAGGACCCCCAAAGTCAGCTCCACCTGCTTCTTTCTTTGGAAGGCAGAGAGATGGCTCAGCAGCTGAGGGCACTCACTGCGCTTGCATAGGACTTGGGTGCAGTTTCCAGCACCTGCATGGCAACCACCTGCAACTCTAGCACTAGAGATCCAACACCATCTTCTGGCCTCTAGGGGTACTGTACACTCCATGGTACATATATACATGAACTCCTGCATATAAGATAAACTTTAAAGAGAATTAAAACAAAATAGTTGCTATACGCAATGCATTTAAAGTCTACAGAAAATGGGAAGTGGTTGCCTAGACAAAAGCCTACTTCTACAGTAAACAATCAACTGGCAAGAAAGAACTTTGCAAGCAAAGAAAGAAACATCCCACAAGCACAGATGTGAAGATTTAGCGCATACATCTTGGATGACCTGGGTCATTTACTTGATTCCTATTATTAACTCAAATTCTAAACTTCTCTCTCTGCAGGGGTGCATTTCCTGCTCATGTTTGAAGTCTCTTACTGAATAATCACCTTCATAAAATGATACCCTCATTGTTATGAAAATAATCACGGTCCACTTAGCGTTATTATAGCAAGATAGCTATTGTTAGCCTCTTAATCTTTCCATGATCAAGAAACCCCTGCCTCATCAGTCCGTTTCATTACTCCATGATGACACACTCTATTATTCAATGGTATAGATAGATAGATAGATAGATAGATAGATAGATAGATAGATAGATGATAGA
>LOEQ01013040.1:3683-23194 GCA_001685075.1 Bramus lutescens
AGCTGTGCATCCATATAGACTAGGGTCCCAAAAAGCCAGAACATGCTGTGAAAAGGTCCCAGTGTCTTTATCAATGGCTTCTCAGTCAGCCCCCATTGTCAGCCACAAGCAGAGAGCTCAGTTTGATCGCATGCTCATTCAGACCCAGTCCAGCTGGATTTGATGAGCTCCCATTAGAACAGGCACACTGCCTCGGTTGGTGGGCCAGCCCCTCGCGGTCCCAACTTCTTTGCTTGTCTTCTCCCTCCTTCTACCTTTCAACTGGACCTTGGGAGCTCAGTCCTTTGCTCTGATGAGGGTCTCTGTCTCTATCTCCGTCCATTGCCGGTGAAGATTCTATGGTGATATTCGAGATAATCATCAGTGTGATAGTGGTGCAAGGACCGTTCAGGTACCCTCTGCTCTGCTGCCCAAGGACCTAGCTGGGGACATCCTCTCTTAAAGAAACCAAGAATCTGCTTCCCTCTAGCAGACAGATTCAACCCAAAACGATGCTGCTACCAAGAGGCTGTGTTTGACTCTCTTCTTTTGTTTATTTACAACCCTTTTTTTTTAAAGCTTTCTTAGGCTTTATGTGGAAATTCTTGCCTCATGCTGGGTACCATTTGTAGACAGAAGTTTCTTTCCCACCTGGTCCTGCAGCCATTCAGTTCCAAAGTAACACAGAGAGGCTTATATTAATTATAAACTGGTTGGCCTATTAGTTCAGGTTTATTATTATCTAGCTCTTACAACTTAAATTAACCCATAATTCCTATCTATGTTTAGCCACATGGCTTGGTATCTTTTCTCAATGCAGCATTTTCATCTTGCTTCCTCTGTGTCTAGGTGGTGACTGCAGACGGAGCCTTTTCTCAGTGCTTGTGTGTATGTGTGTGTTTCCATGGGTAACCATTTTGTCTTGGATAACCAACCACAGTCTCTTCCCTGGGGAAGACTCTATTGATTTCAGCATTTTTTATTTGCCTATAGTTCTTTGTGTATGATTGAGGATTGATGGGCTTTTGCTGGTCCATGTTAATATATCTGTTGTTTCTGTCCATGTTTGTGTCCTGTTTATGCAGTCATGTCAGTGAGACTTTATAGGTGTAGCTCCTGACATTCTTAGGAGACACAGTCTGACCAAAACTCCCTGGTCCTCTGCGTCTTGCATGTTTTCTGGCTTTTCTTCCATGATGTTCCCTGAGCCTTAAGTGTGGAAGTTGGCACTGAGTTCTGCAAGCCTACATTTTGATCTGCTGCCATTTTCTGTAATGGTTTCCATCTGGTGCCAAATCAAGTTTCCTTGATAAGAGGTAAGGACTACGCTTACCTGTGGATATAAGAATAAATATTTAGAATATAGTTAGGGGTTATCCTGATTTAGTAAAGTGGTAGTTTCTTTAATCTAAGATCTTTGACTTCATTAACCCTGGTTCCAGTAGCAGACATGGTTTCCTTCTTGTTGAATAGGTCTTAAGTCTAAGTAGAGAGCTGTTGGTTACTGCCAAGGTATGTATGTGTACTACTACTGTATCCTTAGTATTACTGTACCATGTTGACGGCTGTTGCAGTTCATAGGAATAATAACTCTATAGGTCTATTCATTGTTTCCCTCATTTGGAAGCTTGTGTGCTTGTGTGGTACCTTCTGTTACCATGAAAGCTAGTGTCAGAGAGGAGGCTTTCGGGTCAATTCCAACTCAGGGGCCTCTGGGCCCTGTGTTGGAAGTGCATGCTGTCTTCAGTAATGGGGACTTACCTTCCATATATGGGGGTGAGGATGGTAGAGTGCAGCCAAAGGCAATAACAATAGCCTACAATGGTTTGGGGGTCTGTTGGACAACCATGATAAACAATTAAAAAGAGGGCTCTTCTTGCCTTGTATTGGGGGCTTTGTTAGGTGGTCTTTGGCTCTTGAAAAGAGTATTGTCATCCCAGAAAAAATTTCAGTTAATTATATATGTATATAAATAATTTATGTATAATGTATATGTATTATAATATTTTAGGTATGTTGCTAATAGTGTGATTCCTCATGAAGTTTTCAGACATCCTTACTGTTTTTTATCCTCCTCCTTCCTAACTAGAGCCCCCACCCCAAATTTTTCTCATTTCTTTCCTCAGATCACTTATAACCTGCTACTCGACTCTATTGATTCCCCATCCTCTTCCACCTACAATGGTCCCTATTTCCTGTATTTATGTATGTATTTCCTGGTTTCTAAAGTTATTTCAGATGGAACTAAGAGCCTCAGATAAGAAAGAACGTGTAAAGGATTGTTTTGGGGGGTCTAGGTTACCTCATTCAGTATGATGCTTTCTAGTTCAGTTCATTTACATGGCTAGGCTCTGGGGAAGGGTATGGAGGATCTGAGTGGGTTGAGAGGTTGTATGTGGAATCTTGACTTATTTTTCATGTAATTAGTTAAATTAAGCCTAAGGATTCAATTGTCCTGTTCCAGAATTCTGTGACGGCCATTTGCTACATGATTGAAATTTCTACACACTGAGAAGCTGGCAATTCTGTTCTGAACTTTGTGGCTGTGAAAAGTCAGATGACATACATGTAATTATTCTTTCTCTCCTTCTCTCTCTTTCCTCTCTCTCCTCTCTCTTTCTCTCTGAATATCTATCTATCGTATGCCCATCTATCTATCTATCTATCTGCATAAGATGTAATTGGTCTGAATACCATATTTCTAGTAAATAAACTTGAACCATGAATGGTGATACATACCTGTAGCCACAGTTCTTGGGAGGTCAGAAATTCAAGGTCATCTGGGCTAGCAAGAGCCTATAAGAGAAAAAGAAGGATGAAAGGGAGGGAGGGAACAAAATATGGAGGTTGACCAAGGAAGGAAAGAAAAACCTGACCAAGAGGCAAATAAATATGGCAGGCTAATGAATTCAATATTCACATCCAATGGTTTAGACAACAACAATGAAATGACAAGTTCACAAGAGGAAGGTCTATTGCCTATTGGTCATTTAGTCACAGGGAGGAACTATATATACATATATATATCAGGAATATATATATATGTATATATATATATATCAGGAGTAGATATACACAGGAGTCAGAATCAAGTGTGGAGCCTGTAAGCACCACAGTTTGATCAGAGGAATAAGAAGTAAGGGAGTCCATTGGAATGTTTCCTTTAAATAAATTTAAGATACCATCAGATGTAAGATATATCATTATTTTAAGTACCATCAAGAAAAAAAAAACATTATGAAGCTAGGTTTGGTGGCACATGTCTGTATTCCCAGCACTTGGTGACTGAAGGCAGGGGTATCCTAAGTTCAGGATCAGACTGGCTACATAGCAAGTTACAGACCTGACTTGTCTATACAGTGGTGCCCCATATCAAAATAACAAAAGTAAATAAACAAAACCTCTCAACTATGCTGCCTAAACTGGTATCTTTTAAAGGATTAAAATCTTTTTCTTTATTGAATGATCTGACTTTGCCTTAAATTGATATACTTGATCTTTTTCCTCATATAGCATCTTCAGTCTCTTGAATGAATTCCACTTGAAATGAGAGAGAGAGAGAGTTGTGCCTTTCCACACAGAATCAGCTTCCACACCGTGAGTGGAGTTATGTTCCATTGTTGTCTCAAGGGTTGTCTTACAAAACACCGATGTCTCTTCTTCACACAGTTATTCTTATATTTTCTAGATTTTTACCCGAAGGAGACACTGAAGTCTTGAGCTCAAGTTTGCATGTGAGCAGCTGACATCAGTTAATTACACCCCCCCCCGAGGTAAATTGATATAATATGTGAAGAAGAAAAGACTCCTAGACTTGATTGATTCAGCAGATTCCCATACTCTTATCAAAAATCTCATTGAGGGTCTAGAGGTCATTTATTACCTTTGGAAAAATAGTGACCCTCATTGGATGTGTTCTCATGAGTCTTTCTGTGTGCTGGTTTCTTTGCAATGACACCCAGGCTTGAAACCTTAGGGGGAACTTTACCTCTAAATTAATAAGTGAAACCTCCACCACACTGTGATATGTATTTAATCTAGTTTCACTGTGGCAGTGTGTATCCTGTTTTGAGGAGATTCAGTTATACTCTCCCCATTTAGGAGCCTGGTGAAAGGACAAAATGATGTCTGGAAATTGTTTTTGAAAGTAGCCAGTGTGTTTCACAAAGTATTTTCTAAGTTGCGGGTTCAGTGTAAAACTCTGGCAACAATGGAAGATCTAGACAGAAAGGCTTTGGATGATGAAAATAATTTTTCAGCTGAAATTCCATAAATGTTTATGTCACATTACCCTGCGACTATGTATCTGACACCCGACCTGAGCTAAGAATAAATTAGTTTCAAGTATCAGGAGGCAGACACTCAATAAATCTCAATTTTAGTTTAGTTTGGACTTGTGATTAAATTTTATAAAGTCTTAAGTTCTTCTCTCATAGACATGCATGCTTTCTTTTCTGTAAAGAACAATTTGAAAGCATATCATAAGTAAAAGAGGACACAAGAAAATGGAGGCACCAGATGGAAGCCCTCTCCCATCTACATTTTCCATGGGCTGTCAACTGGAATAGCTGATTAAAAGGGATGTGAGACCCTTTGATAGCAAACTCAAAACAGATTTTCCTAAGACAAACATGGTTGGTTCCCACCTAGGGCTAGAAACTTGGGCAAGGTAGACAGGAGAAGCGGGCCTGTCTTTGAAGTTCTGCGAAGCCCAGTATATTACAGTCAACAGCAAGCATCTTTCCTTCAAGGTGCCAAGTAGAGTTTATTAGCTGTGATTTTTATGAGATAGTGAAAGAAGCTAGATCACATGCTGTGTAGCTATAGAAATGTACAGTATGGAGGCCAAAACTCATCAGTTGTTGAGGTGTTGAGAATGGAGTCGTCCAAAAACTCTTTCTGTTTACATGAACATTAACATGGAAGCCATTTTTCTCTTATTTAATTAAAAACTTTGCCTTTATATGTCATAAATTACTGATCGATACATTGTTTATTATTCCACTCAACTAGGTCCTTATCTTACAAAACACCTTCAGGACCTTTCTAAAAGATACTTTCTAGGGGACATGTTTTTGCCCTTTATAAGTAGGCAGTTTCATGGCAAGTAAACCTACTCTCTCACATTATCTGCAAAGGGAGCAGATTTAAAATGAAAGATGCTGACCAGGGTTCTGGCAAAAGTTTGCCAGTTTTTCCAAATTCATCTAATTTAGGTTAATTTTTTCCTGTGCAAAGCTTCCATGTAAAGTAAAATCTCCATATGCATATTGAAGAACTTGCCGTGGGATGAAAAATGGTCTACTTCTTCCAAGTAATTAAGTGTTTGAAATAGTGTGTGATAATCCCAAGAGCAACTAGAGACAATTGCACCACCAATGGAAGTCTGAGCACAGAAAGGAGCACATTGCCAAAATTTCCCTCACGTCACCTAATGAGTATGCCATTGTAAAACTGTTCTTGTGACACATGTGCCCCCTCCCTACCTCATCTCTACATCCTATGTCTGTGTTTGTGCAGAGGGCACAGAGGAAAACCGCATCAGCAATATAACTGGCTGCCAAGCAGACAATATGCTCATAAGAATGGATGTGTCTGGGTTGTAACAGTTGGCCTGACCTTTCAGCATTGTTCTGGCATTGCTTATATCTAAATCAGTACTGTCCATAACAAACACAATGTAAGCCATGTAGATAATTGGAAATGTCTTAGTAACCATGACCAAAAAGGGGACAAATAAATCTTAATAATGTAGTTTATGCAGCCCTACAAACTAACATATCATCAATTCAATATATAATTAATATTAATAAATTACGCTTGGGACTAGTCACATTTCACATGCTTAAAGCTATTGGCTACGGTATTAGACAATTCTCTTGCCTCCTGTACCAAGGTAAGTTGAAGTTCAGAACTTCAGCTAATTCACTGGATACATAATGTTACCAAATTGTCTGTTTGAGAGGGAGAGCTAGCTTTCTCAAATTAGAAGTGTGCTATTCCAATATGCTGTAGGATTTTTTTATTCTTGAAAACTTTTTTCCATTTAGAAAAAATGAAATAAGTGTATAGGACAGAATAAGTAATTACCACACATCTGTATTGATTAGTTTTCATTATCACCTTGACACAACCAAGAGTCACCTGGGAAGAGAAAGTCTCACCTGAATGACAGCCCAGATCAGTTCGGGCTCTGGCCATGTCTGTGGGGGAATTCTTGATTGTTGATTGATATGGGAGGATTCAGCATGTTGAGAGTGGTCCCACCCATGGGCAGGTAGTCTCAGGATGTATGACAAAGCTGGCCAGAGAGAGCACACCCGTAAGCAGCATTCCTCCTTGGACTCTGCTTCAGTTCCTGTCTCCAGGTCCTTGTCGTGTGTGTGTGACCTGATTTCCCAATGTTGGACTCTTACCTAGAAAGGCAAGCTGAATAAGCCCTTTCTTCTGCAAGTTGTTTTTGAACAGTGTTTTATCACAGCAGCAGAATGTAAACTCGAACATCTATACATTTTCAACATACCCAGGTTCTTTCATATGGCTGGAAAAACCCCAACTATTTCTCCAGTATCAGACTGTATAGTGACATATACTTATTGATGGGAAGAGAATTTACAAACCTTGAATTTATTATCTATATATCACTTTTTAGAAATGTATCCGATGGACAGGCATATCATACTTTATGAAATAATTCACACAGTTGTCTGTTAGCAGAATCAGGAGTTTTCTTTGAAATGCCATACATTATATTCCCAGCACTACCATCTCACAAAATTAGATTTTTGAAAAATGAATAGCAGGTATCAGTCATAAATCACACGTCATTTCTCACTTTTGGATTTCAGTGGAACTACCTGTATTTGGGCACACTGTAAGGCATACAGAACTAAATTAGGCAGGGAAACACCTTGATAAACACCTGTAGGTCTACTGTGTAGTTCTGGAGAGATTGTTTGCCCCTCAAGGGTAAGTGTCTGCTTGAGGGAGTAAAGTAGCTCTGAAATACAGCTCTGTGGTCTACACTACATCACCTGCACTTGATGGTGTGTTTTGCTAATTCATAGGGACACAGCCTATGAGCTAGTGGTTGCTCTAACTAGCACAAAGGGAAAAGTACAAAGAAGTGAGAGAAATCTAGGTCACTTTTTGTAAAGAAAAATTTTTGCTATACATAGTTTTAGATACAAGTAAGAAATTTGATCTTTAAAAAGCAAAATTGCCTCAAAAGACGTGTCTGTAAGTTTCAAGGTGAAACTTCTTCCAGTAAAGCACAAACACTCTCTGCAGCTTCTTAGCACTCCTATGCCATCAGACTAACTGATACATTGGCTGTGCTGAGAGGCTCTGTGTAAAAGGGAAGGTAAGCATCCCTTCACCAGAATGTCAATTTCTAGAACTCACCTGTGGAATTCACTGAAAATCCAAGTCTGGTGCATAGTAAGGGCTCAGGGCATATTCATCAATCAAGTAGGCTCCTACTTCTTTCTGAAGCAGCTTATTCTATTTTATGAACATCTGTAAGTGTTCAAATTGCTAATATTTTTAAGAGAGTGTGTGTGGAGGTGAAGGAGTATGGTGTATGTGTGTGCATGTGTATATATGGAGTCTCCCTGTCTCACTCTCCCACAACAATGTTGGGGTCACAGGCATATGTTACCAGGTCCGGATTTCCCGTGGGCTCTGGAGATCCAAACTCAGGTCCTCCTACTTATGGAGCAAGCACTTCAGTTACTAAACCATCTCTTTAGCCCCAAGACTGCAAATATTTTAAAGCATGGTAACTGGTTACTTTTAAAGGATCTTCATCTTCTAGAAATGCATACTTCATTTGTAGATGTAAATTACTAAAGCCTAGTGGTATTGACATCAGGGCTCATTATACTTTCCACTCTTATCTGTGTCAGAAATTATTCATAATTAAAAAGAGACATACACTCAAAAAACTAGAACTATCATAGGACCCAGAATTTCTACTTGTATGTGTATATCCAAAGACAGTGAAGTCAGTATATTAAAGAGACACTTGCCCACATTAATGGCACTACTATTTGCAATAGCTAAGAAACAGAAGCAACATTAATTCCATCAAGTCATGAATGCAATGAAAAAATAAGTTACATATACACCATGGAACATTATTCTATCATAAAAAGGGGATGAAATCTTGTCATTTGAAACACAAATAGAAGAAGAAATCATGGTGTTAAGTAAAATAAGCCAGAAAAACAAAAAGAAGTACATGATTGCATTCATCTGTAGAACACTGAAAAATTGATATTGTACTATTTACCAGAACTAGGAAAAGTAGGGGAGTAGAAAGGCATGGGAAAATTTAGTCCATGGATACTAAGCAATGGACAGTAATAAAAGTTCTGCTATTCTATTGCATAGTAAGGTAACCATAGATAACAGTCATATACTAGGCATTTTAAAAGCAAGTTAAATGAACAGATTTTGAATACTATCACCACAAAGGAAATGTGTTCAACGAGATAAAGTACCTTTGCTCTGATCTGAACATTACACCATGTACTCATGTTATCAAAACATCACATGCTTCCCCATAAATATGCATAATTTCATATGTAAATTTAAAATTGTAAATAAAAAAGTACATTCTTTCTCACTTGATATTTCTGTGGGCATCTGCTGCTGTGACTTCGGTGTTTCAATACATGATGATTTTCTCTTCCATGTGAGTTCATTGATGATAAGAAAGACAGTCTCAATTGACCTCTGTGGACATGTAACACAAATAATGAACTTTTTGTTATTTTAAAACACTGACACTTTCAGGATATTTTTCATTGTAGCCTAATTTATTCTATTTTGAGGAATACACTGCATTGTGAAAAGTTAATCAAGGTGATTTTGTCACAGAATTCTAAGTTTTGACTCATTAAAAATATAACTATGTAGAATTTTCTAAACTAATTTGACATGAAATCTTTTTAGAATAGAACTTTGTGGGACACTCTGGTGTGGGAAGTCCTTCTGTATATGTGTTGCTTTTATTGGTTAATGAACAAAGAAGCTGCTTTCAGCCAATAGCTTAACAGAATATAGCCAGGCTGGAAAAGATACATACAGAGAGAGAGTAGACAGAATCAGAAAGAAGCTATGTAGCCCTGCCAGAGACAGATGCCAGATGGAGGATGAAACTTTATCTGGTAAACCACAGCCACGTGGTGATACACAGATTAATGGAGATGGGTTGGTTTAGGATATAAGAGCTAGCTAAAAATATGTTTAAGCTATTGACAAAACAGCATTGCAAATAATATAGTTTCTGTGTGATTATTTCAAGTCAGGGTGGTCGGGAAATGAACTAGCAGCCTCTGCCAACAATACTCAAAGAAATGTTGATTGAGTTTGAAGGCAATTTTACATTAGACAAGCACATACCACCAGCCCTTAATTTGAAACTGTTTTCTTTGACTTTTCAAAACTGGTTGTTTCTGTGTAACTTTGGATCCTGTCTTGAAACTCTCTCTATGGACTAGGCTGGCCTCAAACTCACAGAGATTCCCTGCCTCTGCCTACTTAATGCTGGGATTAAAGACATGTGTCACCGCTGCCCAGCTAATTTGGAACTTTTGATCAAAATATTTCTTCAAGATTTGTTTAAGGGCTGTTTTTTAAGGCACATCTCCCTCATCTGTTCTGTCTCTGACTTACATTCATTGTTATTCTGCATTTCCGCCCAATGTCTAAAGCTCTAAATTAAAATGGGATCATTCATATTATGCATCCCTTCATCTGAACATTCTATTTGGGGGAGGGGGTGTTGGCTGCCTCTAGGGTGACTTTCAGAGGGGCCTTCCTATCATTACGTTCCTTGAATGTTTATTTTATGTGATAATAAGGATCTGATTTTGTGTTAGAAATTCTAGTCCTGGCTAGGCATTCCCTGAGTGCTCCTCCTCCTCAGAAGCCATCTCCAGCTGTTCCTTCCATTCTAGTCCTGTCTATTTCCTGGAGTTCACAGGACCCACAACTCATTCTATCTCTTCTTTACATGTCCCCAAGAAAGACACTTCCAGAAAAGCCTTTCTCACTTGGGATTTTTGTAGGTATTTATTTCACTAACAGCAGTCTCTGCCTACTGCAATCACCATTTGCAGCCATAAATGACTACCCAGCAAACTTCTTAGTACGACCTGCTTTCCTTCAGTTTCTGAGAGACTTCCCAGCATCAACGCAGAAATGGAACCAGAGAACTGGTATAAATACCTGTACACTTTTTTGTCAAAATATTAAAGTGGAGAAGGCCTTAGTGGATCCATTTCACACACCCTAGTCACTTCTCTAAGGGTTGGCATTTTGGGGGTAAGCAGTATTCTGAGGTTTTCTTTAGGATAACAAGGATCTTAGTAGAGACTTTTTTTCCAAAAATATTTATGTTGTACATATTTAAATAGATAGGCTCAATTTATGTACATTTAATTATACATATTAATAAGAAAAATTGTGATTTTTTAAAATAAATTTTGACTGAAAATTTTACTTAGAGATATTAAAAATATACACAGAACATGAAAATCTAATGTTCAAAACTTTGCTCTGAGATGTATTGTCTATCACAATTGAATATATAAAGATCAGGGAGTGAAAATGTTGAATCCTTTCATTTTCCCTTATGATTTATAGGTATAAATTTCTCCCCCAGGGCAGAAAAAACAAAGAAATGGATGCATTACGCATGAGCTGATAAGACATTCAAAACATGCTGGTTGAAAAAACTGAGTAAAGAAATGAGATTTCAGGAAAATAAAATGAGATTTGAATGAATCCACAGATTGAAAGGCTTAAAGGAAATGTGGCAATAATATTTTGAGGTCTAATAATAAGACTCTACAGTTAGCATCAAATGAAATGCAGGGACATTGTTTTAGAATTCTGGAGGGAATAAGTAAAATGATTAGCATGCTGGAGTGCCAAAAAGCAAATAATCATTATATGTTTGTTCCCCCAAGGAAACACACTAGGAAGACATACACAGACAGACTCTTGGTATGTTCAGTAATTTGGGAAAGGAAGCTCTTGATTGCTTCCTATCAGCAACCATATGCAATATGGCTTTATAATTCTTTATAATACTGAGAGTTGAAACATAGGACATCATGCATGTTAAACAAGCACTCCACCATTGAATTGTGTCACTGGCCCTAATAGAAGTTTTTGATATGCTCTCAGTAAGGTAGTTTTCACCTGAGCTGAAAAATACTAATGGATGTCAACATGCTAAAATATTAGCAAAGATTTGAATGCATATTGGGACTGAAGTTGATACTGAAAAGATAATTTACATTCATTAGAAAAAATCATTCAAGACAGAATTTCCCAAGAGAATAGTGTGATGGCTATTCTTGGTTGTCAACTGGACTACTCTAGAACTAAAACCCAAAAATGAAGGGTACAACTGGGCGGGATGTTTCTGTTGTTGTCACTTGATTCAAAATAGAAAGATCCACTTCTAATCCGTGTCTCCGAGTCAGAAATACACACCTTCAATCCAGATCTTGAAGTGAAAAGACACCTTTAATCTGGGCCACACCTTCTGCTGGAAGCCTGTATAAGGACACAGAAGAAGGAAGCTTTTGCTCTTGGCCTGCTCGCACTTACCTTGCTAGCAAGTCCATTCCTTCACTGGCATTGGAGCATACTTCTTCAGGATTCCAGCATATACACAAGACCAGCCAACACACCCAGCCTTGTGGAACAGGGAAACTATTGGATTCTTGAACTTTCCATTTCCAGCCAGCTATTATTGGATTAGCTTGACTGCAATCTGTAACTTATTCCAATGAACCTCCATTCTATAAATAGAGTAATTCTGTAAGTTCTGTTGCTCTAGAGAGCCCTGACTAATACAAATGGCCTCAAGGAATTCACTCATCACCCCCACTCAAGTAGCAATAACACAGCAGCCCTATCATCTGTCTCTTATTGGGATGACTCCGGGTAAACTGGGGAGGAAGATAGAAATTATTGAAAATGTCAAATTCTGAAATAAGAAGTTCTCTTCCTGTTGATTACATAAGATTCTTATCAGAATTATCTCAACATTTGGTTCTTGATTGGGAGCTAAAAAACTTCCTGTAAAAAATTAATATATCAGAAAAAAGTGATGCAAAAGATATAGCTATGCTTATCCCCAAGAATCTATGTTGAATTTTTCAGCCCATGAGTGTGATATATGCCTCCATTTATTGAGGCCTTTGATCTCCTTTATCAGCATATTGTAATTTTCAACCTGTAAATCTTGCTTATGCTTTGTTAAATTTATATGCTGAAGCATATTCTTTGAAGTGATAATAAATAATATAGCATTTAAATGTCTGCTTCCTCGTGTTCTTGGGAAGTATATAGAAACATAATTGATCTTTCTGTGTTGAGTTTATGCCCTATGATCTTGAACTCAGTCACTGGTTTTTGGAGATTCTTTAGTTTCTTTTGGATTTTTCTTTTTAAAGACAATCATGTCCTCTCTTGCTATGATGCATAAAAGGACTTAATCTTGTTCCCAATCTTAGTGAGGAAGCATTCAGTTTTTCTTCCACCAACTGTGATGCTGTTTGAGGTTTTCATGCATGTCCTTTATCAAGTTAAAAAAGCCCCCCTTTATTCCTCTTACCATCCTTCAGGGTTCTTTTGTGACTATCTCTTCTTACAGGGACTGTGGTCATACTTATTTTGACTGGCAGCTTCAAACAGCTGCATCTTTTAAAATTCACCACAGCATTTAACCAAGGCCATTCTTCCCTTGGATATTCCCACCTAGGACAGAGCATGACAGAGTCATGATAGAGCACTATTTTGCCCAGGACAGTATTTCTCCACTGAACAATATGTGCCCAAGAATTCACCTTTGGCCTTACATTTTCTTAAGATTATGCTATGATCCCAAGGTCTTCCTATATCTTGTCCTATCGTTTTTTATCCTTTCGAATGGACCATACCCGCATTTTTCTTATTAATACAGCATTATCTTCCCTCTGTCAAACTTTGAGCCAACCGTTTTCTACCAGCTTCCTGTGTAAGTGCAGGAAAAGAAGCTTAAAGGGCAGATAAGACAAAGGAGAAAGAACTGTGGGATGTAGAAGTGAACACTGCTGCTTTACATAGCAAAGAGGATGAGAAAGGCCACCATTAGGCAAAAGAGCTCCATGGTTTCTGAGAGGGCAAAGCCCAGAATTGCATAGGAGACAAGTTGTTGCCTCAGGGAAGGGTTTCTGGTATAGCCAATGATGAGGCTTCCAAAACCAATCCCAATCCCAGCTCCAAAATCAGTCATCATAACTGTGGCAGCTCCAGTCCCAATGAACTTGGTGACTGTGTCAATATTCCTTGAAGTGTCGCTGGTTTGGAAGGTTCAGCTAGGAATGAGGAATGAGTAGCTTGACTCTAGACTGTCAAGCTACTGAGGCTCACATCTGTCAGTCCCTCTGGCGGAGAAGAACTCGGAGCAGGTATACATTTTCAGGGGCAAGGGATGCTAAGGTAGGAGAGCTGCTCCGAGGGCAGAGAAGATAGAGAAAATACCTGCGTTTTGACCTAAAGACATCCCTACTACAGCTCTTCTTTTCTTTCAAGGGAATTTCTACAGCTAAAACTAATCCTAGCTTAGTGCATGCTTCCCAGAAGACCGAAACTGATCTATGAGGGTTATTCTGAACAACAAATGAAGAATTTGCAATTCAAGAAAGTAAAGTTTTTATGGGTAAAGAACACTTAATATTTGCTCCTCTTGGAATGAATTAACATCCATTCACGGATTGTATCTTGGTTTCCTAATTTTTCTTGAAATATAATATATACAGAAAATTCAAAAGTCATGATTAGACAACTATTTAGATATTCATAAACTGAACACACCCATATAATTAGTGCCCACTCAGATCGAAAAATGGTTTTATCAGCCCTTCTGAAGTTTCTTTCATATCTCCTCACAATTACACTCCATCAAAGATAACTGATACCTGATTTTAACACAAAGAACATTTTTACCTTTTTTTGGAAATTTACAAAAAATGCAGTCTTATAGTATACATATTTGTGATTTTAACATTATACTTTCTGAGATTTATCCGTGTTTCCATGTAATATAGTCAACTGATTATAGTGATTATAGGTCAAACTCTTTCTTCAGTCTAAGTCTTATCAATACAGCATCAAGAATCAGATTGGAGATGCCCAGCCCAAGTATTTTATCATGTTCAATTTTCACCTAACTTTTCCTGATTCATTGAAGGCAGCTTCTGCCTCTCTTCTTAAAAGAACACTATTTCACAGGTCATGACTTGTGGAAAAATGTTCCCAAGAGTCTATTTACCTTCCCAAGAATCTTTTTCATGTTATCTAATTACTCTCCCTGAGACCATTAAATCCTTGCCATTCTGGAGGACTACTGTTCCCTTTTTGCCAGACGTTGGCTATGTAGTGTTTTTCTTCTTGCTTTTGTAGAAAAACTTCTAAATTTCTTCCTACCATTTGCAGCATCATTTATAAATTCAGAGTCCAGGCCCATTACCACCTCCAGGGACCACAGAGCTGTACAGATGCTTTGTGTAAAGGAAGAACACGTTCTTATCTAGGATTTGTTCTTCCCTGAGATCTCTTCCCTGGTTGGAGCCAGCAACAATTTATCTAAAACACGTGGCCACCTTTGAGAACAAGATGCTGAAAGGTAAGACAATTATTTCACATTTTATACCCTTCTTGGTACTTGAAATTGACTGTCTCCACTCTAAGTCCTTATCAATGACCCAGGTTTCTGTCATAAGGCAAAAGAACAACTGTGTTTTGAATTATCTTTGTTTGAAGATTCAGCGTCATCAGGCTTGGTAGCACAAGTCTGTAATTCTGTTTCTAGAATGGCTGCGGTGAGTTTGAGGTCAGCCAGGGCTATAAGGCAAAGCTATCAAAAATCAATAAAAATTAAAAAAAATTCAGTGTGTCACAGACGACTTTCTAAGAGGAATTTTGTTCTAGATAGTTTTGAGCTCCTTTGACTTGGTCTTTTGATTGGGTTTTTTATAATTATGACTTTCAGTTTAGGGTAAGGACAATAGGCCTTTGAGGGGGTCTTCTTCATCTTCATCACTAATGTCTAATGATTATTGTCTAAATGCTGGCTTTACCAGTATAAAGCTATTTACAAACCTTTTCTGTAACTCATAAGCCTTCAACAGAATTAGTACTGGTTTAAATTAGTAAGACAGGAAAACAGAGGCCCTCAGCTGTTATGCCTAAAGTCATACAGTTATCCAGAAGCAAAGCGTGCCTTCACACGTGGGGTTTGGGCTGAAACAATTCATATTTGACAACTCTACATAGTCTTCTTTCCTTGGGCTTAGTCATCTACAGTTTCTTCAGTATCCCATCTGCTCCCCATATTGCAAACACTCCTGTGTTAAAACACACAGAAGCACACATAGCCACTATACTGCCTTCTTTCTTCTCAGACTTACTTTCTCCCTCCACTCTCCATGCCATAAAGCCAACATTACCTCGGGGAAGACACGACCTTTCAGCGCATTATGAGCTAGGAAAGGAAGATACTAGGCTCAGAGGTCAGACCATTTGTCAGTGAATTCTGGTTCCTCAACTTACGAACTGTGACATGTTGGACAGATTATTTCCTTGAGATTCAGTTACTCTCATCTTTCTCATAGGGTGATTGTGAGAGTTAAATAAGGCAATGCAAGTAAAACTCCAGGTTTTAAATAGAGTAACTGATTTATAATATTATTGTTATTGCTCATTCATATTATTCTATAAAGTCACAGATAGTGTCAGTAAATAGTGATAAAAAAAACCAGTGGCTCTCAAGAGCTGGGTTTATGCCTGAACAAGTAAGAACACTTGCTGTTCAAGGAAGTATGAGGATCTAAGTTCAAGCCCCCAGGACCCAAGCAAATCCAGATGTGGACACACATGAGCCTATAACCCTAGCACCAATGGGGAATATAAAAACTGGAGGATAGCCCCAGTTTCAAGGAGAAATCTCTCTGAAAGGAATAAGGCAGAGAATAATAGATCAGGGTGTCCATCGTCTTCCCCTGACTTCTGTATACATGCCGAAGCATCTCTCTCTCTCTCTCTCTCTCTCTCTCTCTCTCTCTCACACACACACACACACACACACACACACACTAACTTTAAAAAATAGTTTTAGACTGATGTAAAAAAAAAACTTTTTCCTAAACCTGAATCTTGGTCTGAGACACTTAGAGGATTTTCTTTGTCCCTCCCCTACTACAGTCTAAACTTCTCCAAGTTACTCAAATGCCCAGGCTATCATTAAAATCTCTGACTTAAAGAGTCCACAACGTCACTGTCTTCAGTGGGTCCACCTGAGTCATTCTAGAGGAATTCCTGGCACTCAGTCTCTCCTCATAGGTTCTATCCTCTCTCATTCCAAATACCATTCTATCTCATAACATAAACATAGAACACATATCCTACTCACAGACAACAGCCTGGATTGAGTCATGACTGTACATGGATTACAGAGATGCAAGAACACTCTCTTGCTGGCACATAATATACAGTGGTCCCAACAAAGCTCTATGTGATAAGTGGGAAGCTGTCTGTCTAGTTAAAAGACTGACAATAATGAGCACTAATGATATTTCTGAGCCTCCGTTATGGCCAAATCAGCCTGTCTTAGCTGTTTCTCTATCTGTAAGATGAATCTCAAAACTTGCACTCTTTCCTTAGTCTGAAGACCATTAGCAGGCTAAAAATGGAGAAAGTGTTGAAATCATGGCATTCCAAACAACAGTCAAATGCACAAATATTGTGTCCTTTTGTAGAAGAAACCTTCTCTCCTGGGGTCTCAATGGTGACTCCCTAGTTCCCTGTGTGTACATGGATAGTCTCCATCTTAACACAGTGACAGCTGCAAGTGTGTACAGTTTTAGGAACCTGGGGGAAGGCTGATTGTTCAGAGGTGGTGTAAATGAGAACAGGTCTCCAAGGCCTTGATATTTTCTAAGGAATGACACCCAAACATTCACTCATTGGAAACCAGACAGTGTTTGGAAATGGATCTGTTCATTTCAATCAACCTGAGAGGCAACTAAGGCTGGCAAAATCACTGTTTGCTGCCAGCTGAGCCACAGCCCCAGGTGCTCGGGTCGGGATCCCAGCTGGGATTCGATTTCCTGTGAGGAGGTGGCTTTGGCAACAGCATTTTATCATCCACCATAAGTACAACTAACAGCGGGAACCGAGGCAGCACAGGTGAAATTAAGCTCTGGGACAAATGATTTGGTTTATTTCTGTTAACAATCATGATTTGCCCTGAACTGCTTCAATTAAGAAAGTCAGAGCAGGTGCCCTGCGTTCATTCGTTATATGTGAAAGAGAGAGCTACAAAGACATGGACCAGCAAAGATGACAGAATCTTAATTCAATGTGGCATACGGAAGCCTGTTTGAGAATAAGAAGATGAGGTACTGCATGATTTCACTCCTTCCACCCCCGTTCCTCATTCTAATATTCCAAGGAAGATCGCAAACACTGTATTTACGAGAGCTCATTATGCCGAAGTGTCTATTTGATGAATGGTGTCGCTGATTAATGAAGACTTGAAACAATTGGATTCTGATACAAAAGAAGTACACAGCTTTTAAGAAAAATATCAAATAATTGACGATCCTTCTGCCTTAAATCTCTTCCATGTTTCTGTTTATGTAAAAAAATTTCTTTTATTTTTTTAAGATTGTATAATTACATCATTTCCCTCTTGTTTTCTTCCTTTGAAACCCTTCTACCCCCTCCTTGCTGTCTTTCAGATTCATAGCCTCTTTTTTCAATAATTGTTGTAACATACATATATGTTTAGATAACTAAATAGATGATACACACACACGTATGTGTCTGTGTGTGGGTTCCTAAATACATAAACACAACCTGCTCAATCTATATATTGTTACTTTTCAAAACTCTTCTTCACTGGTGCATTTCCCTTGGAGACACAGTTCTCATTAGTAATAAAGCTTGTGAAATCAGACCAGAATGGCTCTTCTCAATGTTACCCTTTTTAGTCTTGACACACGAAGTATCATTTCCCTAGGCTACCCATGGGGCGGAGAAATGATCTGCACAAGTTACAGCTTGCAGGATTTAAACACAGAACATGGAGAAAGGTAATTATGCACTTTCATCTGGTTCATAGAGGCACTGAAGCATGTTGTAGGGCAATATTAAACTGGATGAATTTTTCCATTCCCTTGTTTCTAACAATCTTCCTCTCTAACTTCATATTTTGAAATCAGTTTAGACTTACAAAACAGTTATAAGAGTACTAAGAACCGAAATACACCTTTTACTCAGCCTTTGCTAACCTTAACAGATTGCAATGCAATTTTCAAAAACTGAAAATTACCACCAGTACAGTACTAGCAACTAAACTCCATGCCTTATTTGAATTACACCAGTATTTCTTTTTATTTGTTTATTTTTTAGTGCTTTATAAATAATACCAATAAAAATTTCCACTTCCTCCCTTCCTCCCACTTCCCTCCCACTCACCCACTCACCCTCCTCCCTCCCCCTCCAGTCCTAAGAGAGGGCAGGGTACCCTGCNAGGATCCCAAAAAGCCAGTATATGCAGTAGAGACAAATCCCAGTGCCATTATCAATGGCCCCTCAGTCTGCCCCCATTGTCAGCCACATATAGAGGGTCCCGTTTGATCCCATGCTCATTCAGTCCCAGTCCAGCTGGCTTTGGGGAGCTCCCATTAGTTCATGCATACTGCCTCAGTGGGTGGGCGCTCCCCTTGTGGTCCTGACTTCCTTGCTCATATTCTCCCTCCTTCTGATCTTCAACTGGAACTGGCCTTGTCCCGTAGTCAGACTAATGACTATCTTGAATATCACCATAGAACCTTCGTCTGGTGACTGATGGAGATAGAGACAGAGAGCCACATTGGAGCACCAGTATTTCTTCTGTTTTTGTTCCAAGATCTACTAAAGTAACTTCAATATGTGAAGGTTTCTAAGCATTTTCTTGGCTACTTTGACTTTAATGCTGTTGAAGAATAATGTTCAGTTATCTTCTCTGATATCTTCTAATCTAGGTTCATCTGATGTTTTCTAATAATTAGACTGAGGTCATGCATTTCGTAAAAGAATATCAGGCAAGTGCCTTTTTAGGACATCATATCCAAGAGAGATGATACTAGCATGACTGATTGATGATGATATTAACTTTGATCACTTGCTAAGATGTCTAAGATGTGTCTGCTGGCCTGGTTACTATCTTTCCTTATAAGTAGTAAGTATATTGAGATCAACAACCATTTTCACCTCCAGTATTCAACCATGAAATTTCATGACCCATTTTAACACATCATGTCTTGGAGACAGCTTTTAAAGTACCCATCAGTAATGAAGAAAACACAAACTGAGGGAAGGCTGGATATGGAAAATCTGGGTAAACGAACAGGAACTACAGAGACAAGTATTACTGATGTAGGAGGGTCATCTGTCTATGTGTTACTTTCATTGGTTAATAA
>LOEQ01013042.1:9483-23190 GCA_001685075.1 Bramus lutescens
GAGAGAGAGAGAGAGTTGGATATATGTGTGAATGTGTGCAGGAGACAGAAGAAGATGTCTGCTATCTTCTGTATAATTTTCCATATATTGCCTTGGGATATGGTCTCTAACTGAACATTAACCTTGCTCTTTCAGCTAGGATGTCAGGCCAGAGAATTCTCAAGATCTGCCTGTCTGCCAATCATGGGGTTATTATAGGGCTGTACATCCATGCCTGATTTTTTTCATATGGCTGCTGGGGCTTCAAACTCAGGTCCACGTTGTTGTATATTGAGTACTTGTAGTCTCTGAGCCATCTCTTCAGCCCCTAGAAAAAATATTTCTTCATGATTCTTTTCCACGTGTTTCCAATTAGTAACAGTTCATAGTTAATTTGAAAGGTGAGATGGAATATCATCAGCATACTGTTATGGCACAAAACAGCATACAGGAAAGCTTTTTGTGTGGTACTGGTAGATGAAATAGAACCCCTAGATGTTGATGAGACTAAAATTATTTCATTTTTCTTTCTTCCACTGGAGATTATCTTGTAGAATATACTTCTCGGAGAAATTTTTGTATCTACTTCAGTAAGTGGTAAGGTTTTACTGTGACCAGCATCAATATGATGACACCATTATATACTGGAAGTGACCTCTGACACTGCCTTTGTTTAGGATCTCAATAATGAAGGCTGACACAATACTCTTGATTGTCTTGATCATCCTTTCCAGAAAGATGGTCTTGAGATCTTTGTTTTTGTTTTTGTTTTTTTTTTTCATATGGTATAAATGATTCTTTGTATCACTAGCGGATGAACTCATTCTTCTAATGAGCCAGTAGTTTGACCTAAATTTGTACTTTTCATATTTAAGTTTACATTAACATTTTCATGAACATGGTGTTCAGATATATAAAGATTATATTAACCTAGGACATTATGCTTGTCTACTAACTAGTCAAAACTTAGGAGTCTCTTTATAATGACACAGGTGATTGAAGCTATAACACTTTCTCCAGGTTTTGAGTCCAATTCATGAAGTCACAGAAGAATGGATTTTTTCAATCGGCCCAAGGGGCATTCTTAAAAACAGATGGTATTAGCTAAACAACTGAATCAACCCTGGATGTGCAGCTGCTCTGCCATTATATTGCGTGTGATGGTCTGTGAGCAGAGTATTATGAAGAAAAATGTGTTCATAAGGCCAGTGTAACAGCTGAAGCTCATTCGGACTCTGAAATGTCCACACTCAGATACCAGCCCCAGGATGCCAATTGCACAATGGATACAGGTTGTAGTAATCTTCACTTCCAGAAAATATGAGCTCAGACTAAATATTGTACACCACTGTGCTAGCCACCTGTCTATTTGAGGGACAAGGATTTTTTTTAAATGGTGCTTCTCAATAATTCTGTTTGTTCACTGGAGAGAGTGCAGCTATGTTACTGATGTGTTAAGGGTAGAAGCAGTAAGTTCTGCGCACATATATGTATATAAAGCCTTAATTCATATTCCTAGCACAGTGCTCTTGCCACACCTCAAAGTACTTGAGTGATAAGAATGCTTGTTGTTAGACTTAATAAGTTTCTTTCAAGCTTTTAGGGAGGACAAAGGCCTTAGAAACTGAACCAATAACTAACAGTCCTTGAACTCATCAATTACACATACCTTATGAAATCTCCCTAGAAACTCTAAAAATCAAAATCTATGTAGTCCATAGAACTTCTTGTTTGGATAACACATGAAGGTGCTAGTAGAGTAGCATCCCTGGAGAGAACATAGGATCTATGTACCTTTCTCCCAGTACCTTTCCCTAGCCAACTTGTAATGTTTCACAAATCCTGGGCTGTACATTTTGTCATTAAGTCATAGTGAAGTATGTATGTTACATACATATGAGACCTTGTTTAGCAGTGGTTCTCAACTTGTTGGTCACAACCCCTTCAACAAACCTCTGCCTCAAAAAATATTAACATTACAATTCATAGCACTAGCAAAATTATAGTTAAAAAGTAGCAGTGAAAATAGTTTTATGGTTGGATGTTGCCACAAAATGAGGAACTATATTACAAAGGGTCACATAATTAAGAAAGATGAGAGCTGCTGTCTTATAGCAAATTATTGAACAAAAGATGAGGGTTCTAAGAGCCAGTGATTTGTAATTGAACTGAACAGAAATAATCTTGGAACCACTAATTGCCATTGGCTCCTGAAGCAAGAGGGCAGATTCAGCCTGATTCCAGGTAGTGTCTTAACTGATTGGAAAGTGCCTACATGGTGTCCAGAGCTGTAAAAAAATTCCCTAGTGTAGAAAACTGAAAATTTTCATGTCACTAGAGTTGTATATAGAAAAACAACTTTTTCCTTAAGAGCTTATTATGATAGTCTAAGTCGGAGGTAGTCATGGTATGGACAAACGTTGAAAATTGGTTTTCATGAAATTTTGTGAGTTAGTCTGTTTTTCTCTCTGTAAATATGCAGGGTGTCTTTTGAAGAAGTTTATTTGGTTTTATTGTTCTGGGCTTCAAGTTTGTAAGGCCTTATAGAATGATCATCTTACTCGCAGAATCTGAAGTGGTCTAGAGAATTGCATGACAATACAAGAAAGTCATACAAGGATATGGGTGTATATGGTCTTTACCAATTCTTTGTTAAATCACTACATGTGGCTGTATACCCTAGTGAATTTGTCAAATCCTAATCACTTTATAAAACCCCAATCTTTAACTAAGTACTGTGGTAAAAGCAAACAAGCATTCAAAATGAGGTAGATGTTTTATTTTGATCATTTGGGCACTTTAAACTATCAGTACTTTTGAGTAGAAAATGGAAGAAATAAATTGAGAGTTTGAAATGATTAACTCAGTGCTGCTGAGAAAGAGACAGGGTCTTGAGGCAGAAATCAAATTAGAGAGTTTTAAAGACATGTGAAAATTGTCAAGTAGGTCACTGTTGTAGGTCACATGGTTTGTTTCTGCATGATAAGATATTTACCCTGCTCCTCCAGTAGTGTACAGAGCACATTCTGATAAAATGAACACTAGTCAGAAGAGGTTTAGCTTTCAGTTAGGCACCATCTCAGTTTTTCCATATTTGATGACATAAGTCTTGCAATCAACTCTTTTTCATTGGATTAAAGGCAACTCAATGAGATGGGATCCATACCTGAAACTGAAAAACTGACCAAGAACCTGGTATAATGTAGATCAGAGATCTATTTTGCTAGGGGTGGGACTTTGTGCTCATCTGCCCTCTGCATGCTGGAGTTTTGTCTGGCCGGAGCCTCCATAGTATTATGCATAGAGTTTTCAAAGGCAAAAAAATAAGGATAGCATAAGCTATTCTGCAACAATTATCTTTGCCCACAGTTATTTATAAAACAAGTATTACATCAATCTGAGGTCAAATAGACAGTTACTAGGAACATGACATTTTGTAATATAAGAATGTATGCCTTGAGAAAGTGATTCAATCATAAAATTCTCTATCATGAAAAAGGTTAGTGCCTCTATAGTGAACTCCCCAACCCCTTTCTGAGATATGAGATCACAGTATTCAACTTTTCTGAAATATGAAGACACAACAATATGTTATCCTTGCAGTAGATGTTGAAACAGCAAGATACAGAATTTTCAAATACTGTAGCACCAAGAAGTATAAGCATTGGATTTCTATTGTTCATAATATACTTGATCTCAGCTGTTTTGTTACAGCAGTCTAAATGTATGAAAAATGGCATTAATTTAAAACTTAAGCTTGGTCTAGGTATTGATGGTTATCAAAGTTAAGATATACTTCATTTAATATTGTGGCTTTCAAATTTCTCCATTTTTTTCTGAAGAACTACCTTCCAAGAGTGTTTATTTACAAAACAGTTCAATACTCCAACATATATCTATTTTCTAGAAATGTGTTTTTCTGCAGACATTGAAGCTCTATTGGACATAGTTTTCTCTAAATAGTTCAGCAACTCTATTTTCCAAATTCAATTATCGTATTTGGTAATATTTTATTCCCCAAAGATGAATACTCTGTATTTAGTAAAGAAATTAATAATATATAAAATAATCAACAAGAAAGGATTATAGGTCTACTGCAAATAGAGACACATTAAAGAATGTGTCTCTATGAAACATAATTTGGCCTATAGAGCAATCTAAAAATTGAAATAAGAATTCCTTGGAGCTATGAGTAACTTCCGTAGATTAAAAAATATTCATGAATGGCAGGGAAAGTTTTGATAGAATATTTGCACAGAGTGTTTGAATCTCTTGCTTCCAAGTAAAATAAATTGAAAGTAAAACAAAATACAACACCATATGCACAAACGGTATAGTTTCTTCTACCTATCCCTGTATTGTCTTCACATAGGAATTCAAGCCCTGTCATGACTCTTCACCAAGTCAATGATTTTTTGTATTGATTGTCAATTTGACACAATATAGAATAACCTGAGAAGGGATGCTCAGTGAGAAATTGTTCACTATGTTTTTCTGAGGGTATGCCTGGGATTAATTTTCTTCATTGCATGAACTGAGATGGAAAGACCCACAGAATATGGGCATTTACCAGTTTGTTCTAGGTCTTAATGAGTGTTTCTGAATAATATATAATTCCTACTAAAAATAATATTCCATTTTTGTGTTTTAATTTTATTTTTTTCTATTTAATCATTTATTGTTTTGATATATTCATGCATCACTCCTCCTACTTTTCTTCCTGTCCAATTCTTCCTCTTCATCATTTCATGGCCTGTTTTCTGAACTGAATGACAAGTATCCAGATGAGCACTGGTATATATGTAAGCAATTATTCTCTCTGCTCTTGAATGCAGATGTGACTAGGTGCTTCAAGTGCCCACCTTGTCTTCCCAGCAGTGATATCATGTACCTTGGAATTGTGGACTAAAATGAATGTTTTCCCCTCTCTTGTTTATTAATCACAGTAACAGGAAGAGATACTAGAAAAGAGATGATAGAATAGAACCATGGTTTTATATGTAGCAGATACATATACCTTAGTACAAATTTGGTTTAAATCCAAATAAATTGCAACATGATTATTTAAAATGAAATGACTGCCTACTTTTTCTTACATCTTCACAAGAATACTCCATCTAAAAATAAGTGGTCATTCTTCTAAGGGTTTAGCACCAGTTTTGCTGTCTAATATGTGTGGCAAGAATTCGTGTACATGTTTTATTCTTCGACTAAAGGATATACAACTTAAAGAAAGAGATTACATCCTGTCTTCAAATTGTCGGTATTTATTAATGTTTCATCTACCAAACAGATTGTAAATATGCCTTTCTGCTGAACTATTGACTTCTGCTGGATTCTAGAAGAGGAAAAGTTATTGCCTTTGGTTGTGGGTACAATGGTAAGCCCACCAGGCTCCATTAGATAGGTTCAAACCTTTGTTTACATGGATGAATATAGATAAGATTAGTGGATCACAAAAGAAAATAAAATGCATGAATGTAGGAAAGGGAATTGTAGGAGGAGGAAGGAAGAGAAAAATGAGAGAGAAGAGGTAACATATATAGGGGTTCAGAGAAAATAGAATATAGTATATACATTTATGAAATGGCAAAGAACAATTGTAATAAATTAAAACACAATTCAAAAGGAATTGTCATATCTAAAATAGATATTATTTTTAATTCATTAATTTATCACTTGTTTGTAAGTTCCAAAAATGTTTATTAGGAAGTCATGTTGTACAAAGTTTGTTCCTAGTAGATGACATGCTATAATTAACAAGATATATGGGTCCTACCCTTACAGAATTTATATTCATATAACAAAGGCAAATATTAGCAGTGTAATATGTGGGAAGAAAGAATATTAGTAGCAGACAGTGACTAGAAGCTCATCTCGTGCAAAACACTTTCATTATTCTATTCATAATATTGTGAATTGTGTTTATTGTTATGGCATTAATCCTAGCTACTTAAGGTTTTAAAATAGTAGGATATCTCTGTTTTTCTGTCTGTCTGTCTGCCTGCCTGCCTGCCTGCTTTCCTCACAGTTGTCTTTCCCCTCCCTTTCAGCTCCCTTTTTGTTCTATTTCCTTTCTCCCTCTTTCTTTTCTTATCGAGGTAATGGAAATCAGTCTGGAATGCATGATGGGATTCTATTTTAAAAAAACTCTATTGTGGCACTCCACTTTTGTAAATGAAATCTTAAAAGCTTCACATCATAAATAAGGACCCCTGCATAAACTGAGAACTATGCCACTTCAAACTTTTGGTTCTTAATGGAACGAAAGAGAAAGAAGTATTTATTAAGAACCAACTATGGTTTGAACATTGTTCTGAGAACTTGGCATTATAGAGAAATTTAAGCTTTTATGTATGCCCTGGACTTGAAAAAGAAAAATAAACAAAGGAACTGAAAATGTTTTAATTGCTAATGTAGATTGGAAAGAAATAACAGCTGGGTAACTCATAGAGCAAGGGAATTTGAATGGATATGGATGTTTACCAGAGAAGAATATTTTACTTGATGAGAAACAATGCCAAACAAAGGAAGCTAGGAAATGTATGTAATTATACTGCAGGGCCAGCAATAGAGGTATAGGAAGAAATGAACATTAAATTGTGAAGGTCTTTGATTGGTTATGGTGATTTTATTTTCTTTGTGAAGGCTGTTCAACGAAAAAGTGTTTTCAGAAATGCTAACTCATCAGGAACAACATTATTTATTAGCTCACACGTTTTTTGTTAGTGTTTAGAATGAAACACTCTTCAACAGACTGTTCACTTCCTCTATGCTGCAAATTGAGTTTCTCATTTATGAAGTTCAACATTGTGTGAGAGAGAAAAGGGTTTATTTAGTACCAATTCTAGGCATTCATATTTATCTAGAAAACAGAAATCAATAGAAAGCTTACTATATCTTATTCCCTTTTTGGTGACCCATTTCTAATAATTATATTAAATGCATTACTGAGTTTCTTAAAATGTCAGTATCAGTGTATGTAATGTTTCATTTGATCCTCTACCAAATGACCTTCAGTTGTCTCTTAGTACATTTTGAATCCATAAAAAGAAGCCTCTTTTCTATGGGAGGTTTTCCTTGATACTTGCAGTCATTTAATTTTGTGACATTGTGGGCTCCATTTTGTTCCTCTTCAAATCTTTATTGCTCTTGCTATCATTGTGATACTGAGAGGCAAAGAAAAAGTTACTGAATATTTCATAATTCAAATTTTCTCATCACTTTCTTTCTTCAGTGCAAGAGATTATATGGAATACTTTTACACTGCCAAAGAAAATCCATTATACTTTTAAGATCAAGCAATATATAAGACGTTTCTTCCCTTTATTCCAGATGAGAAAACAAATACAGAGAGGAAAAGTAAATACTTTAATATCACAGTGTCACCTAATAGTGATTCTGATACTTGTCCAGGTCACTTAATCATCTATAAATATACAAGTAGTTCAGATTACACAAAGGTATTTTACTAAAGCACTAGAAATTAATCAAGCTCCCAGATATAATATGCCCTAGCCAAATTTTATTATGGAAACAAGCTCTTCTGTGGATTGCAGCTTTGAAGGCAGATGTTGCTAAAAGCAACCAGAGCAATTACAGAAACAACAAAATTGAGTCTGTCATGAAATTCTTTCATAGGCAAAATAAACAATATTCCATCTGTACAATATAAACCACTACATACAATAATTTTTATGCAACTGACAGAAACTTAGCAAAACAAAAGTGAGGACTCTTAATTGGCTGAAAATCACATAGACATGCCTGTGTATTTGGATCTAAGCATCTGTAATGGCCACCAGAAGTGCTCCAGATAATCACAACTCTAAAATAATGCTTCTGATTATTTCAAGTTGGGAATTAGGCTATGTGATCTATGTGACAGCTGTGACAGGTAATAAAAGAATTTCCAATGGAGAGGCACAGCACTGCATATTAATGTCACAAGAAAGAATAGATAAAGTGAAGATTCATAGAGTTTTAAATTATAATTAACAAAGATAGGTTTTATAGAAATGGGAGTAGGGAAATCCCCCAACCCCAGAATTAACCAAAGATATTTACAGACCCATGGGGTTTTGGATTATTTTGTTTACTTATTTTCTGATGGGATTATAGTAGCTGTAAGCAGTCTTCATGCTTCATCACTGTGGTTCTTTTGTGAAGTTTGCTTTTCTATACCAACTCACATACAGACATAGTTCAATCAGTCTTTGTCCAAAACAACTCTTCTGGAGATTCCATCTCTCAGTATGCCAATTCCTAGCAAATTAATTAATAGAATAAATGCAAAAGAATAAATCTATGTTAAAACATACAGGAGCTACATCTTACAGATTTGAAAATAGATGTTTTTCTTAAATTGAGAACAGTGAGTATCTAGCCCTATATATAATTGGTCAATGTTTCAAGTGCTATAATTTATTTTCCAAAATCTATGATGTCAATAGAAAACTTATAAATCAAAACTGGTCCTTTTTTTCTTATGCCTAGAAAAGAATTTTTAAAAACCTTCAAGTTTGAGGTTTGGGAAGGAATGAATACATGCAGAAATATTTTAGAGATTTATTTTCCCATTAAATAACATGAATGTTGATTGTATTTCACAAAACGTTTCTTCAGCCATTATATCTAAGGACTCTGTTTTAAGGAAAATTCTACCTGTCAAAAGTCTTAAGATGAATAATAACACATTGCATCAAATAGAAAATTAAAGAAGGAAATTAGTTGTATTAATTGTCTATTGCTACCCACTAAATAACTACATCTACAGGGATTAAAGCATCACTAATTTCTTCTTAAGTCACAATTCTGTAGCTAAAAAGCCTAGATGTTTAATAATATTAAGATCAAGGGAATTATAAGAGTTTTCTATAACTTAAGACTCTAAGAGCAAAGTCTTCTTTCATGGTCATCTCTGTTGATAGGATTTCATGCCACCTAAATATAGGACAAGGCCACCATTGTTACACTGATGTACATGTAAATTAGGACCTTGCTCATGCTAGACAAACACTTTAACAATGAATTACACCCTGATCCTCTCTTTAAAACTCATTTGAGGGTTAGCTTGAAAAATTGCTCATCTATGATACTCTTTCACTTTACTTTTGGTGATAGGATTAGTTCTTCCTAAGATTCAAGCTTGATTAATTCTTCTTCTGCCTCATTGTACATATGTTAATAGTGAGAAAATTCTAACTAAATTAGGCCCACCTAGATGTGCCAGAAAAAAATACCTCCTTTAGTGTATATAACATTAGCTACATTTGTAAATTCCTCTTTTCTAAGAAAACTGACACATTAACAAATTCTTTGATTTAGGGCATAGATACATGGGAAGGAATAGATTGGTTTACTATAGGAATCCACCCACCCAAGACCAAACAGCTAGAAATGGTGCAATGGCATTTTGAAATCTAGGCTCTTTGCTCTTATAGTGTTACTCACTTTATGTAGTTCTTCACTACACAGTCAGTCAATTTATTTCCATATTAGTTTAAACGAATTAGTGAATTTTTATTTAGATATTAAATATGCCCTAGATGCCCATGTGCTACAGTCTTGTCCCACCACTATACAACTGTGAAGTTTTGGGAAAACTGGAATTTGGGGCTTAGTGGGAAATCTTCAAGTTTTTGAAAAAGTAGCCTTGACATTATTTATGAGACCTTGACACTTTTAAACTCTTTCTTTTTTTCCCTTCCTCACGATAGTAGTCGTTTTGCTCTGCCATACACTCCCACTATCATGTATTTACATAACACTCTCCTTAAATTATAAGACCAATCAATCATGACTGTTACCTCCAGAACTAGATAACCAAACAAACCATTTGTGTGAATTTATACATAAGAACTCATTTTATAGATCAGTGCAAGCTCAAACTCAACAGGGATCTACCTGCCTCTGCCTCATGNGGACAGGCACCAAAAACTACAGAGAAACCCTGTCTCGAAAATCAAAAAAAAAAATTCTGTCTCTTACTCTTTGGCATGCATTTAGAACCCTTTTTTATGACAGGGTTGCCTTATCCAGTCGTTATGAGGATTGTACCGATTTTTATTATAAGTTGTTATGCCAGGTTTGATTGATATTCCCTGGGAGGCCTGCTCTTTTTTCTGAAGGGAAATAGTGGAGGAATGGATCTGGTGAGACGGGAGGTGAGGAGACAAATGGGAAGACTGAAGTGAGGGGAAACTGTGGTCAGGGTATAAAGTATGAGTGAAAAACAAAATAGAAAAAAGTAAAAATAAAGAATGAATAAGTTCTAAAGAGAGTCTTTAAGGGTCATCTCCATAGTTCAGAGAGGAATCTACAGCCTGTAGAAGACTGGCTATTTGAGGGCAAGAAATGAATCTCTCACTCTGTACTTCGTGCCAGTTACTTCATTGTTCTGCCGTGCTGCAAAGTTTCCAATTTGTACACACACACACACACACACACACACAATCAGCATTTCTCTGGTAATAGCAAGGTTACAAGGCTTGAATTTTTCAGTGTCATAAAACAGATAAGTACTGCCCAAAGCAACACTGTCAGCTTTCTTTACGGCCCAGGGTGGCATGCCTAGAAAGACAGACACCTGGGCAGCATTAGGAGACAAAAGGGTTGATTTGGAGGGTTTAAATTCTAAGAAGGGAGAAGGGGAGTTCAAGCACGATACTACATTCCCTAGGTGTGACTAATTAAACTAGAAGTTTGTGATCAATAATTGTGAAAGAAGTGGGAGGGAGGCATCAATTGGCACTCTTGTCTGCCCACTGGTCTGTGGCACCTGTGATTAGCTTCAGAGTTGCTATGGTGACCGGAGTTGCTGCAGAAGAAGACATGCAGTATCTTGTCTACTTTAGCATTTTGGCCAATGTAGCTAGCTAAAAAGGAATTGTCAGATATTTTAATTACATCTATCACCCTAAGCAATTAGAACAATTGGGATTTACGGTTATATAGTACAAAATTTGGGGGGCTGACAGTTTCCAGCCACTCATGCCAAATGGCAGTGCTTGTCCCTATGCCATTTGTGTGAAGGGGACTACTTTCTCCCGGAGTTGCCGAAATAAACAGTGGCCGTTTCCTGTTATCTTTCATGGTGAAGACACAGACAGTAAATTTCCTAGGTTAAAAACCTGTATCAATAAACCGAGGTGTGAGTAGGTGCAGGGAGTTAACAGCCTTTTAGGCTTAAAGCAGTGGTCAACTGAGGTTAACACTTTCCCAAATCTGCTGTGGGTGCATTTGGGACTCCCAATCTTCTTATTAAGAAGGACTATGAATCTAACAAGCTTGAACGTTCTATACCTCTATCTTTGAAGGTCTCAAATGTGATCGATCTCTTTAGAACACTCCTCTCTTGACCAAATGTTCTGAAATAAAAGACAATTGTAGGACATTGTCTTCTAAGTTTATCTCAGGGAAGGGAGCAGAGACTTGACTTGGGAACAAAGGGGGTTTTTGTTTGTTTGTTTTTGTTTTTATTTTGACTGTGTGATACATTTTCTCACCAGGATCCACAGTGTGTGGGGAAGTCACCCAATATATCAATTTGTCAGAAAAATTGTGCCTAATAATTTAATACACTGATGAATCCTTTTGGGATCAATCCTAATAGATCAGGAGAGTACAATGGCTTCACAAGTGATTTACTGCAATAACAGCAATCATTCAATAGGCAATATTCCCAGCATTTATATCTGGGTCTGCCTCCATCAGGATGCATTCATTCTGGTTGGTTGACCTTCTGATATGTCAGCTGAAATCTCACTGTGTAATCCTGCGGACCACAGCAATAATCTCGGGTATTTAAAATAATAATAAATATAATTGTATATTTATATTAATAAATAAATAAAATCTCAGAAACCATCTTGGACAGCCCACCGGCACAAAGAGAGAGAGAGAGAGAGAGAGAGAAGAGAAAGTTGGACTGCTATTGTAAGCCAAGTTTTTAGAGTCAAGAAATAGGTTTTTGTTAATTAATTTAGTTTGTACCATGTCAAATGCATACAGATATATGTATGTATATATTTATACATATATACATGTATACATATATATTCAAGCATATGTACATATATATGAATGTATATATGTATATAAAACAACTTCTGTTTGCTGTGTCCTCTAAACTGTTTTATTTCTTTCAAATCCCTTCCAATCCATATTTCCATATTCTTTACTTTTTGTTTGTTTGTGTCCTCTAGAGTTTAAATACCACCACAGAACTGGCCTCACTAGTGGACATATAAGTAGATAATATGTATTTCACTATCCTAGAAACTGTTAGTTACAAATAGTACAGTAGTAAGCCATAGGTTACATAATATCTTCCTCATATATAGCTGACTATTAAGTGCCAGTGCCAATAGGTGCAGTTGCTGTCAGTACATGAGAGCTATGGTCATGTCATGTTTACAAGACATGATTTCATAGCTCTGCTTTATCTTTTGTTTCATACAATCTTTCCACCTCATTGTGCATAATGTTCTCTGGTCTTAAAGGGCTATGTCTAATTAGCTTGTTTAGGGCTTAGTCCTCAATTTCAATGTATTTTAATACCGTAATTTTAAGTCAGAACCTTGTGTCACCGTGGGTCTCAGCACTGTCCTTCATTCACCATAAAGAAATGCTTCACTAATAAAGGCTGAGAATAGCTTTTATCTGAAATACAAACCTAAATATTTAGAAGGTGATGTCTCGGTGCTATGTCAGTTTAGCAAAGCAGTAGAATTAGGTTTCTCCATAGTGCCTAGGGGCCCTTCAGTCAAAGAGTCAGTAATCAGTAGAGGAGGTTGGAAAATGTCATTTTGGATGGTTAGAAATTCTCACGTATTAGAATGATAGTGTAGTCATAGAGAAAAATTTCTTTATTATCTGGAAATCCTGTGTTTTTTTCTTAACATATTTTAATTGGTTAAATGAGACCAGACATTATTATGAAAAATGAAGTCCCTTATTTAGAATCAGTATATTATAAAATACCTTGCTTAAAACACCTAAATTATGCTTGCATAATGCCTACTGTATCCTAGTCAAATTGGCACATGAAACTAACCACTACAGAATCTATTGGAAGAATAATAATGACACAAATAATAATGATACAAATGATATTTATTTTCTAATAACTACAGTATATCTTTAAAGATAATGTCTCATTTGACTGTTAAAACTATGAAACAAAACACTTCATTTTCTTTAGGTACAAGTTCCTAAGCAAAGAAAAGTTAATTGGTTCCTATTGTTTATTTTATTCAAGAACATTGATGCAAGACCATATTAATAAATTATGACAAATCACAACAGAAAATGTCAAAGTAGCAAAGGAACTCTAGATTAAATACCCGAACATTTAGAAGGAAGAGAAGCTAAAATGGGCCATGTTTCCTGTAATCTAACCTTTGCAAGAGGTAGAATAACATGTTCCATACAATAAGAAGGTAAGAATCAGGGATTGGAGATATGGCTCAGCATTTTAAGCATTGACTGCTCTTCCAAAGGAAATGGGTTCAATTCACATGACCTACCTGGCAGCTCACAACTTTTTGGGATTCCAGTTTCAGGTGATCTGGCATTCTCACACATACATGCAGGCAAAACACCAATGCAGCCCTTTGTCAGGGCCATAGATCCCCAAGCTCAGCCTGTTTGGGCACTGTGACCTGGGGTGAATTCAATCAGGCAGGAGTTCCTTTGTTTCAATAGCCTGCTGGCAGCAAGGCAGAC
>LOEQ01013044.1:5411-23166 GCA_001685075.1 Bramus lutescens
ATCCATCCAGTGCTCAACTATAAATGCCCTTAGTAACAAATTTTAAATATTACCGTTTCTTTAAGCAACCACCAATTTATTTATAGATTCCTATTAGCTCATACTTTAAGTGTACAAAACTATATCAGAAAGTATTTAGCCATTTACATGGTTTTTAGCTACTCTTGTAGGTATGCAAAACAATAATCATGTCACCAATTAATCAAACACAAGTTTATGTTATAAGAAGAACATGGGGTTATATTTCTGGTAGGTTAAGGCCAGGGTTAATATTTGCAGTTATTTGGTGCAGAGCTAGTCAAAGGAAGTGGGTAGAGATGAAAGGGTTTCAAGACAAGCACTTCTACCAGTAAGTGCTTGTTTTCCTGAGTGAAATGGATACAGTTCAAATTCCCCTATATTAATTTTCTTTCCTTCCAGCGAGAATAGAAGGGCCAGGTTTGGCTTCCTCTTCTCTTGTGACCCCTGGAGAGATCTCTGGGGAAATTATACAACACTTCATGAAAGGTTTAAAATGAATTTCTGTCACTACCAAGCAATTTTCTTGTACAAACAAAAAATTCATGGCTCCCCGAGGCTCGCCCTACCTTTTAGTACAAGGGGCGCAATATCTCTGTTTTCATTTCTGTGGCCAAGTGACTGCCAGCTGGTCTTACATCAGGACTGCAAGGCCTTAAATGCCTCTATCTATGGCATGCTCTCTGAGAGTTCAGCAGTGAGCTGTACTTATAAGTACCCAACATCCTCTCTGCAGCAACAAAGAAGAGTAATGTTGCTTTGCTTATGTGTGATCAGTATTCATATCTCATTAAAACCCTCAAGAACCAGCAAACACATTTTCACACCTGTAACCAACATATCTTGAAAGAAATGAGTCATTTCAAGTGGGTGCTGCTGCAGTCTTGATTGCAGATTTGTGATTTGAAAGATGAGCGGGAAAAGTGCAACAAAGCCACAGAAACGCCTGTTCAGCACCTTTCTTTCAGTAAGTCATCGTCTGCAGAGCAGGAAACAAACTGCTTCCCAGCAGTAGCAGCATCTGTTGAAGGATGCCACAGCCTTTATAGGTGCAACTAAGTTTATTACCATTGAATCATAAATCAATAGTGAATAGAATGAACTCCTTCGTATCACCACTGGGCAGGCGGTAGTGCTGGTATATGAAATATCCTGAGCAAGCCCAAAAGAGGAAGACAATAAGCAACTTTCCTCTGTGGTATCTGCATTAGTTCCTATGTCCAGGTTCCAGCCCTGAGGTCTTGTTCTGACTTTTTTCATGAAGGACTGATGTTAGTATGGGCATGCTGAAACAAAAACTTTCATCTGTACGGTGATATTTTTCCTGGTATTGCATTATAACAATAGAAATCCTACCTAAGAAAGGCTCTAGTTTGTTCAAGATTTGAAGTTCTTGTTGAAGTGCTGGGTTTGGATTCCGAGCAATCCCAGACACAATGAGAAGAGATGGGTAGACCAGCAGGTGGGAAGATGATTGACTAGGGTAGGATTTTTAATGGGGCTCTGACTCCAGCTCCAAGGAAAGCAGCAGAGGCAGACTTCGAGAAGCATTGGGTCAGCCTTACAAGTGGAGTCTGTTCCAAGGTCAGAATGATCCAGGAGGAAGGGCTGATGTGGTGGCAGTGGCAGGTCTAGGAGTATCTTAAGGAGACAAGAAAGGAAGACGGGAAGGAAGACACATGTTCCCACTAAGTGTAGCAACCTGGAAGACAGAAGGTCTGGGATAGGGATGGAAACGGGCGGAGAGGGATATTTAAAGAGAGTTTCGGAGGTGAAACTATTTTGCAAATTTGTATGCTTCATGGCGTGAACATGTTTAAGAAAAATGTGCTGCAAGGGGCAGTGGAAGTAGATATATTCTATTAGGAATAATATGGGAGAGATGTTAGGTTTTATAATTTTTTTCAATTTTGCATTAAGCTAGCATATAGCATAGCCATCAACAATGTTTTACCAATTAACTGTTATTGTTAAGTACATTTAAATATGTTTAAGTATATTCAATTGTATTTTCCACTCAAGTTTTAATTTGTCTCAGCAAAATTTTGTAAGAAATCTGTAAACAATTTAGAAATTGCTACAGCTAAGCTTAATGGAAAAGGGATATTTTTGCAACGTTTTTATGAAGACAATTTTTAGGTCAAATATACTTTTTAGTATTTATTTTTGATAGGAGTTTAGTTTGGCAAGAATGTGGCCATCCATGAGTATTTCCTCTTATTTTAAAAAAAGTGATAGTAACTTTACTCTTAAAGAAAGGATGTAACTAAAATGTTTCTATTTTATTACCAGCTAAGCTATTGTTAATTACTCCCCTTGCCTCATCTATAAATTAAATTTCCTCACAGATGCGAGTGCATAGACAAATGCATAGAACCTAGCTGGGTACTAGATGTTTCCTGTGTTGTTCCTCACAAGACACCCTGCAGATTAGGACAGGCCCCTGTGAGTTGGTCTTTGCGACACACAAAGGCCTTGCGGTATCACCTGTCCTTCCGTCTGGAGGGACAATGTGCTGCAGAGCTGTGAGCAGGGGCCGTGTTAGAAAACGACTCTGATTTAGCAGTTAACTGTGGACCAGTGACAATTGTTACTGATTTTCCCGACTCGACTCTTCCCATCTGCAGCCCCAGTTGCACAGTCAAGCTAGGAAAGGGATGAAGGTCTCACTCCTTCAGGTGCTACGCTTCCACTGTGCCATACAAAGGGCAGCTTTCCCTGCGACTCCTCCCCACAGTGAGGTTTCTGCTTTGCTGAGCCTGACAAGCGCTGGCTGCCTGTTTTTCCTGGAACTGCATTGGAGCAGCAGGCTGCGAGCAGCAGTGAGCTGTGCCTTTGTTTGTTTGTTTGCATCCACGGGGAAGACAGCTTCCTGTTCGGTTTGGGGTAAGAAGGGGTCAAGGAGATGATGTGTGACGAAATGAGGTGTCAAGTCTAGTAAGTTTAAAGCCTGCAGCACAGGATGGCATTCAGAGCGGTTTCCTTTGGAAGGAATGTCCCGCCCCGACTCCAGCAGTCAGCTGTTTGCCTACTTTATGGAGGGCAAAGTATTTTGCTCAGTGTAGTGATTTAAGTGTTACCCTCACCAACTCACCAGCTATACGTGTATGTATATGTGTGTATGTGTCTCTGTGTGTCTGTCTGTGTGTGTGAACATAATTGCTTTCCCACCAAATTAGTATAACATCTGTTAAATACCTGAGATCGCTGACCTATGTAACTTTCTTTATTGTATCAGTAAAGTATTATATTAATTTTCACAAGTGTGGTTTTTTTTCTTTTTTTTATTTTAACCTTGTCTGAAATGGGCTGAAGTACCATCAGCTAGTTACTTCTTTAGATTCCTCTAGGTGATGACTCTGGCCTTCTCAGCATATGACTGTGCTCACACATCTGTAACCTGCATGTCATCTACATTAGCAGATGTCCATGAAAGAAGAACCAGAAAATATGATGCATCTCAGACACTCATCTCAAATGACCCTAGAGCGTGTTTACTGTACCTGGGTGGTTGACAAGGCAGACTGGTTTCCTGGGTCTGCCCACAGAAATGAGTTCCTCCGCTGTGTGTGACTGCAAGGGTGAACCTGAAGATAAGCTGCCAGGTTGGTTTCCTAGGATTCTCAGAACTTTTCAATGAGAGGAATATCATCATGACACAACTGTTTTTAGTTACAAAGCCCATATTCGAGATTCAGAAATTATAAAAACAAACAAAAAGCACAAAGAATATATAGTGCTTTGAGTAACTTTATAATTTTGTGTTGTGCTATATTGATAGCTATCCTGGGGTGCATATGGCCTGTGGCTCAAAGCTTGAGCATGCCTGCAAGGAAGCTGGTGCTCACAACTGCCAAGGAGATAAGTCTATTCTTTTTCTTCACTCACTGCCTATTGCATGAAGCCATTGATGAAAACCAAAAAGGAAATTTAAAGTTACTGCCATGAATTGAAAGAAATAAATCCCAAAGATCACACCATTCATCTCTTTACCAAGATATCTTCATTACTTACGCAGAGCGAGAAGTGCACAGTGAATATCCCAGCTTGTTGGCATTCCTTACAGGCAGCAGAGAACGTCAGACCCTTCATCAGGCAGGTCTCCAGTGGATGGCGGAGTGTTCACAGGAGCAAGGGGCTGGCGTTTTCTGTGGGGCTTTGCAATTTGAGAGAGTACAGGAGAGGAACATAAACATGAAAGGTGTTTTGAAGGAATCATGTCATTCCCCTTCCACAGAGACATTTCCTGTCACCCCATTGTAAGGAGCAGGGCCCCTCTCTTTCTTTCTCAGCACACAACAGAGCTCAGGCAGATCCTCATTTCCAATGGCAGAAAAAGTCCTTTGTGTGCAGATATGTACATGCTATATTTACATTTGAAAGGGGCCTTGCCAGCAACTACAAGGACTGTGACACCTAGTAATTGCACATTCAAGTTTTATAATTGCTAATTTTTTTCTCACACACGCACAGAAAAAATGATAAAGCTGCCAAGTGATGGTAGCAGGCTGAAGTAGATCATCTGTGTCTCCCGTGTGCTTTCCCTCCTTTTAATTAGAGCTATCAAAGGATCCCAGGACAAAGCTTTTCCATAATAGAACAAGAGTTTTAGCGATCTCTGTTAGTGAGGGAAGGAAGAAATTAAGCAAGTGTTGAAGGTGTGCTGCACACCAGTGGCTGAAGCTCAGAGCCAGGGGAGCCAAGCATTTCCTCACAGTATTTTCTAACCGCCATGTGTCCATCATTACCTGCCTCCCGTCATTCTAAGGCAAGTCCTTTCCAAGAGTAACTCTTCCATTTTAATTATTTCACAGTGAAGACTTGTGCTTCACTCAAACTCCAGTGTTATACTAGTAAAAAAAATTGTATATCTCAGCATTTGCTCCAGAATGTGGATGATTACAGTGTCTCAGCAGTTCAGAGAGTTTACACAACACACTGGGGGCTTAGTGCAGACACTTAGTAAGGAACGCTTAAGCAATTGGGAGAGAATTTTTTTCTTTTCCATTTTAGAAAAATTGTCTATTGCAATTATCCCAGCCTAGCCTCCAATTCATTCTTTTACCAAGTATTTGAACTTGGGATCTTCCTATCCCAACCTTCCAGGTACCAAGACTACAAGGAGTCTACTCCCATACCTGTTTATATTGTTCCCGAGACCTACCCCAGGGCTTCCTACAAGCCAAGAAAGCAGTCTACCAACTGAACTACATCCTCAAACCGATTTTCAAAAATTCGAAGCATAAATTTTCATAAATTCTTGAATGATATGGTTTTCTCATATTAGCTAGGATTTCTGAATCTAATACAGATATACACACATAATGCACCCAATATTTTCAGGGTCTTTTTCTTGTCTTCATTCTTGTTAAAGCAAAAGCTAGAATTTCAAGTACACCATCAGGTGATGTGAATCTCTGCATGAAAATTATGCCTAATTTAGGCTGTCATCTTATGTTGCTTTTTTGTTGTTTCTGCAGAATTCCTGTTTTTGCTAAGAGTCATTTTTCGCTTGTTCCCATCTACAGGCTGTGTTTTATGCACAGTCAAGACTAAGCCTGAAACCGACATTTTTTTTCTTTTTTTCTTTATTTTCCATCCTGACTGCAATTTCCCCTCCTTCTTCTCCTCCCAGTTCTCCTCTACTACCCCACCATCCGCTCCTTCTCTGTTTCTCTTCAAAAAGGGACAGACCTCCAAGGGTATCATCAAATCATGTCATATCAAGTTGCAGTAAGATGAAGCACCTCCCCTTATGTTAGTTACGGCTGGGCAGGGCAACCCAGTGTGAAGCAATAGGCAGCCAAAGCATTAGAGACAGTCCCTGCTCCAACTGCTAGGAGTTCCAAAGGTGCAAGCTACATAACTGTCACATATATGTAGAGGACCTAGGTCGGTCCCATGCAGGCTCCTTGATTGATGGTTCAGGCTCTGTGAGTTCTGCTTAGTTGATTCTGTGGGATTGCTTGTGATGTTCTTGACTCCCCTCCCCCGTCAGGCTCCTACAATCTTTCCTCCCTCACTTCAGATGCAGAGGCCCACATCCAAACATTAAGCTGAAGCTGCCTTCTTTGGACCATTTTGAAGGTGAACTTCCAGGTGTAGCTGCATACAAAGGCAGATCTGATGACCAAGGAGAGAAGAGAAGGTGTTTTTCTCTGGTTCCTGTGAAAGAATTTGGCTAGGTAGGTAGGAACTGTGCTATTTTCTGATAGCTGAGTCATCTTCCCCCCTTTTTGGCTCACTTCACTCAGTTCACACCTGTTTCTCTTCCTTATCTCTTTACACTAAATATGATCTGCACTTATTACAAAATAGTAGTTTCCCGTATACATTTTCATCCATTAAAAAAATGCAGGCAAATGTGTTAGGTCTTACTTTTCCCATAAACAATGGTGTGGTGCATGCCACCTGAAGACTGTGGTTTGCTAATGTTGGATTCTAAAAGTAGAAAATATATAAGTTGTCATGAGTCTATAATAATACGATAGACAAATCAAGAGAGTCAGAGACCAAGGGAATAAAGGAGAAAGTAAAAAGGCCAAACTCCTCTGTGTAGATGACTAGCAGATCATAAGATTATGGAAATGAAGAACCACAATGCCAGCCCATTGTTCTGAAGTGGGAGAAGTCTAAGACCAAATTGGTCACAGATTTGGAATCTTGTTCTCATTGGGTTGGAAGTTCCACTTCCTAATAATCCTCATTGTTTGAAGCTTAGTATCACGGGTATATGTGTAGTGATATTTTATATTTAAATAAATAAAGCTTGTCTGAAGATAAGAACACAGAGCTAAACCACTCAGGCCAAAGAATGGTGGCACAGACCTTTAATCCCAGGACTCAAGCCACCCTGGGCTACACAAGATTGAATCTGTCTAAAGAGAAAAAGGAAACACACACCAATGTGCTCACAGCACTCAAGAGTCACATGACTTTGATCCCAGCACTAAGGGGGTGGAGACAGTGGCAGAGATACCTATGGAGACAGCAGCCATGTTACAATGGTCACAGAGCATCCAAGACTGTCAGCAACAGGAAACCAGAATAACAATGCAGGGTGTTTTAGAGGGACCAAAGGCCTACCTCATCTTGAGTTTGCAATCACTGCCTGGAAAACTGCTGTATGTATATGAAACATCTTGTTCTTTCAGCCCTTTAGTTGGTCCTTATCCATGCATTCCTAAGAAACTAAAATATATGGGAAAAAAAACTTCATATACTTCCACTTTTTAGACTTCGTGTGGCTGGGCTTGGTGCTCAGGTCTGCTGTCACTTGCCACTTCACCATCGCTATACTCCAGTCTGATGCCTTCGAATTTCAGCCTTCACCAGCACCATACTTCTTTTTAATATTTCTTAATAACTTACATATGAGTCTAGTTATTGGAGCACAGTAGAACTATCTTATTCTGTACCAAGGGACCAAGAAATCATTTCTGTTAGGTCCCTGTTGAAGATGGATAGGAAACAATTAATAGTTGGAGCTACAAGATACTACCTTTCCAGAAATGAAGCAGAATCAGGCTGGAATTGCTCCCAACAAAGCTTTTTCTAAAACTGTTTTAATTGGGTATTTGTTACTGTGGTAATACACCATAACCAAACAACTCATCTAAGGTAAGGGATATTTTGACTAACAGTTGTCTTCTATCAAGAAGAAAAGTCATGGCAGGAGCTTAGGGCAAAAACTCAAGACAGGAATTCAGGGTATGGACTCAGGGAAAGAAGCCAGGCCAGAACTTCAGGGCAGAAGCTCAGGGCAGAGACACAAGCCAAAGACTAAAGCCAGGAATTCAGGTCAAGAACTCTAGGCATAAACTCAAGGCAAAAACCAGGGGCAGGACTTCATGGCATGGACTCAGGGCAAAAAGTGAAGCAGAGGGCGTGAACAAATGCTGTTTACTGGATTGCTCCCTGTAGTTTGAGCAGCTTGATCTTTTATATTTCCCAGGATCATCGACCCAGCTGTATCACCATTCACACTGAAGTGGAAATCCCAAATGTCAATCATTAAGCAATAATTGGCCTGGTAGACTTGCCAATAGGCCAATCTGATGGAGCGATTTTCTCAGTTGAGGTTTGCTACCCAAATGATTCTAGTTTGTGTCAAATTGGAAAAACAACAAACAACAGAAATAGAATAGACACTCACAAATCTTGTGGTTTTATTTTAATCCTCCAACAGTTCCTCAGTAGCTTCACTTAGAACATCCTGAACAAATCCTTCTAATACAAACCCTCATGTCAGTACTCAATGCTAGAAAAGCCAAGCAGATAGCCAGAGAGTACAGAAGCCTATGTCTGCTGTAGCAGATACTCTTGATGGTTTTAATGAAGGCCCTTATCTGTCTGAGTAAACCCTTAGTATAAATACACAGCAGGTTGCAATAGTTACAAAGATTGGGATAAAAAAGCAATCATGGAAAGATAATAGAGTTTACAATAAATGTATCATTTCCATGACTTTAAATCCATGACTTTGAGGTCATTGTCATTCACTGTGGGATACAGATAAGATAAAAGATAAGCATCTGAAGAAAGCCTATAAACAATTCTGCTCTATACAACTCTGTTTGAACCTAATAAAAAGCTTTGTTTATGTTACTATCCTCAAATTCTCTTAGCGGGATGTTTAAAAGAAAATAGCACAGTGTATTATTGATCTTAACCTTTCTAACACAAGTGAAAGTTCATGCTGGTAAGGATTTGGAGCAAGGGGAACACTCCTAAAATGCTGATCGGAGTGCAAACTTGTAAAGGCACTATGGAAATCAATATTTAGGTTCGTAGGAAACCTGAGATTCAATCTACCTCTTGGATATGTACCCAAAGAATGCTTTATCCTACCAAAAGGACACTTGCTCAGCTACATTCAATGCAGATTTATTCATAATATTCAGAAACTGGAAACAATCTACATAAAACAATTCTCAAAAGAAGAGTGGATAAAGAAAATGTGGTATGTTTACACAATAGAGTATTACTCAGCTATTAAAAAAGAATGACATCATGATATCTACAGGCAAATGGATACAAATAGAAAAATTTCCTGAGGGAGGCAATTGAAACCCAGAAATACAAACTACATGACTTATAAGTAGAAATTAGCTCTTAAGTAAATGACAGTCAAGCTATAATCCACAGATGCGGAGAAGTTAGGTAAAGAGGGAGGCCCAAGGTGCAACATATGGATCTCCCTGGGAAGGGGAAACAGAATAGATCTTACTGGTGGACTGGGGAAAGTGGGGACAGGAGATGGAGGAAGTAAAGGGAGAGATAGTTGGAACTGGGGATCACTGGGAGGGGTCAGGGTGGTGTGGTGGAAACTCCCTGGAGTTGATGATGGTGGCCCTAGTGAGGACTCCTAGTCATGGAGAAAATGCAGTTTGAAATTGTCTTCTCTGTAGCCAGGCAAGGTTTCCAGTGGTGGGACTGGGTCGCGTTTTGTTGAGTTGTTGGCCATGGGGATCCTGTGGAGATTCCCTAAACAACCCAGGCTGATATTAGGGCAGAAGGTAGCTCTCTGAAAACTGACTTCTGGCCCCCATTTTGGAGGACAGCATCCTCTTTATGTTCTATATATCATTATAAAGAGAGGAAGGTGCTACTAGACAGAGAACTTGGTGATTGACAGAACCTGGTGTTCTTTAGTAGAGCAACAGAGGTACAACATGAGGTAAACTCTAGAATGAAATTCTTGAGCATTTAAAGTAAGTTTAGTTTGTCATTCTCTTTCTCCTCCAATCTTAATCTCTTTGGGGGCTATAGACTGAGAAAGATTAGTTCAAACGACAATGATTTTTATTTTTTATTAATAAAAAATTATTTATAACTGATGGCTATGCAAAGTCATTCTATCTCACAGAAATATTTTTGATGTTTAGCTTTATTTATTTTAACTATATTTATTTAATTTTTAGCTATATTTGTGTCAGGTTTGTTGCATCTTAGAAAGCATAATAAATATTTGCTGCCTCATAAAATGCCTAGTCTGGAAACAGTGCGAAGAAGTATGATAAGCCAAAAATAGCATATTTTCATAAGGTTATCTTTCATAAGCTGAATGGTCCAAAGCAAGGTTGAACCAAATACTAACATTTCTACCTATTTTAATATACAGCTTTGTTGATTTCATTCCCATATAAGAAGCCCTCCATTCTGACTATGATTCTGGAAGCTTTTGGATTCTGAACTCATTATTAAATGCAGAAAATATTATGTCATTATCCACACTATGAATATAGTACATTCTCTGAATATTAAATGACACAAATGCATACCAGTCATTTAGTATTACTTGTGTGTGTAGTAGATATTAAACTCTCAGTTACATGGTCAGCAAATAAGTATCCGATAAGTTCTGTTATGTTGCTTTTGCTATGTGAGAAATAAAAATACAATGTTGACCAAGACAGAAAACCATTTCTTCTCATAAGATTCATAGAGGTTTGGAAGACAGAGTGTCAAAAAAGAAATGATCATGGTAGTATATATCACATGGTAGTAAGACAGGAGAAAATAAGATATTGAAGAGGCATAACTCTTAACCTGTTTATCGAGAAGAACACCAGTAACAAGCAATGTGGATGAGAATCTTGGGAGTGACAGTGAACATACGTCCTGAGCAAAATATCACCAGCCTAAAGAAATTCCAAAGAGTAAAACTCACCATGAGAGAAATATATCCTTGCTTCTCATGCCACGGTGTGGAGCAACCTATATCTACAATGATTGCTGGTACCTTTCAAGCTGCTAAAGTTGAATGAATGGTCCCAATATAAAGAAAAGATTTTTATACAAGACTAAAATGCTGGTGTGATCATTATTAAACACTTTATCCAGAAATAAAGTTATCATTCATAAGTTTATATAAACAGTATGGCTCAAAAATGTAGAAATAAAAACTAGGAATCTAGAGGTATCGATGACACACGGAGAGGAAAGAGGATGGAAAGATGAACCAGTTTTCATATCTCCAAGGTAAATTCTTATACATCAACTCTGCCTAGTCAACAGTCAGTTGTACGTCAACTCTACCTTAGTGAACAGTCAATGAAATAATATTGTCCAAGTTGAAAAAAGAAAACTGTAAAAAATGTAGCAATAAAATTAAAGAACCAGTTGTAGTGACAGAGGTGTTATTTTCCGTTATTCACAAAGCTGACGTCAATGAACTGCTTGGGTTTCAGTGTGAGCTAGTGATACCTTGAGAATTCAAGGATAGCCTGGGCTATCCTATGAAGGTCAAAGTAGACAGCTTAGAAAGATCATATCTCAAAATAAAAACTTCAAAATGATCTAGGGATGTAGGACATAGCAGCGCCATTGATTACTATGTACCTCTAAGGTCAAGGTTCTAAACCCAGTGTTATAAAATTAATTAACAAAATCTATAAGTGAACAGCATTACTGTTTAATTACAGTTTAAGAATGTTAGTGGATCATAACAACTCAACCAAGACAGATGAGCAATGCTGAAATGATAATTAAAAGCACAATATCTCTTTACATATTTTAAACAATGATCTTTCAATCATTTTGTATTATACAGCTTAAACTCTATTTTTTCCTTTTTTTGCACTATCTTTAAGTTTACTGGTTTTGTTAATTACTTTTACATTTCCAGAGACTAGTTCGAGGCACTAAAACTAGGGTTTGAAGTAAATCAATGGATATCTTTCTTTAAATTGATCTCAGCAGTAACAATAAAGGATTATAACACTCTGTGGCTTAGGAGATTATCAGAACTATTGAGTGTAATGAGAATATTAGAATCATTTCAATATGACAAACATACTGAATGTTTAGAATTATTAATATGGTGTCCAACCTCACTGTGTACTTGATGAAAAAGCACTCCATGATATTGTCATGACTGAAACTGATGAAGCCATACAAAATCTAAGTATGTACTTTTACACACAGAGGATGAATAAAGAAAATACTGAGGATTTTAAGTTACTTATACTGTTAAAAAGAAAATGATTTAGAATAAGCTAAACATATTCCAGCTTTCACATGTCCCCTGAAGCAGTGGGTGATCAGTAGACAATCCTTTGTTTGTTTGTTTGTTAGAGTTGCTCTGTATGTTAGAAACCTGACTTGGGAGCTAGCAAGTAAGACACATACACAAAAAGACCAAGAGCTCACAAATTCTATCAGAAACTGAAACATAAATCACCCCTGAGGAAAAGCTTCACAGGAGATCAGAGGTTTTAATGGATGCTTAATGAAGTGGGGTTTCACAGGGTGTGCTGCATTAGCATAAGCACTTTAGCTTCTGAGGGCATCTTCAGTCACTGGATTCTGCTGGTTAGAAGTCAATTGTGAAGCCAGAAGCCAACAGCACACTGAATTGTGAGAGCAGGTTTAATTTGTCTCTATTCTTGTATAATTCAACTATTTCATAATTTATGATATTTAGAGTGCCTAGGTGTAAATCCACTTAATTTCCAGCAGCAAACTCAGAGAATGAATGCAAATAATAATAAACTAAATAAGGACAATCAGGATAGCCTCAATGAAATGTACATAATGGTGGGATGTCATCCATGATTCACCCAGTATTGCTCATGATAGCCACAGGACTAATGAAGTAGATAAAATCCAAGGTTAAAAGAGTTAACAATTATTTAGTGTTTAGTATACAAACAATCTAAGTATATGTATTAAATGTACATTGTACTGTTTGAGAAGTTCTTATTTGCATATGATATATTTTAATAAAGACCATTGCCCATATTCTGCACTCTAATTGCTCTCTATTTTTTCTACCATGGGTCGCTCCATACCATATCTCTTTGTCATATATTCCACAAACTATATCCTACTAGAGATACATTTTCATTCATGTTTGTTGCTGCTCTGTTCACAATAGTCAGGAAATTGAAGTAGCCTAAATTTCTACCAGGTGATGAATGAATAATAAAATATGGCACACATATACAATGAAATATCATTCATCTGTGAAGAAAAATGAAACTATGAAATTCACTGATAAAGAGATAGAGGTGAAAATAAATATTCTGAGAAAGACTGATTTTGCATTCTCTCTTTCATAGGTGGATGCTAGCTTTGAATCATTTGATACATATATTTACACTCATATACCCACAGACATTAGGAAAGTACTAATGACTCATGGGAAGGATTTCAAGATAAGGGAGATAGAACTCAGTTTGTAAAAAAGGAGAAAGGGGTGGGAATAATGGATAATTAACACCTAAACTCTTTGAAAAACCCACACGGAAACCTGCTACTATATAAACTTCCGTGTGTGTGTGTGTGTATGTATGTGTGATGTGGGATTTCCCTCTGTATGCTGTGAATACCATTAGTGAATAAACTGCTTTGGGATTATAGCAGAGCTATAGGGAAACAGAGCTAGACCAGGAAAACTACACTGAACGCTGGGAGAAAGGAGATGGACTCAAGGAGAAGCCATGTCGCTGTACCAGAGACAGACACTGGAACTTTAGCCAGAAAGCCACAGCCACATGGCGATACACAGATTAATGGAGATGGGTTAAATTAATATATGAGTTAGCCAATAAGAAGCTAGAGCTAATGGGCCAAGTAGTGATATAAATAATATGGTTTCTGTGTGATTATTTCAGTTTTGGATAGCTGGGTCAAACAAGAAGCTCCTCTTTTTACATGTGTGTGTGTGTGAGAGTGTATTGTGTGTGTGTGTGTATACCCACCCTATAATAGAGAGGTGGCTCCATTCATTTTCCTGCAATATTCCAGATGTCGTTATTTTTTCTGCTGTGTAGTACTCCATTGTGTATGAATGTACCACATTTTCCTCATCCATTCTTCACTCAAGGGGCATTTAGGTTATTTCCAGGTTCTGGCTATGACAAACAATGCTGGTATGAACATAATTGAGCACATGTCCTTGACTCAGAAAGACAATTATCACATGTACTCACTTATAAGTGATCTTTAAATATAAAGCAAAGAAAATCAGCCTATAAATCACAACCCCAAAGAATTTAGGCAACAATGAGGACACTAAAAGAGACTTACATAGATCTTATCTACATTGGAAATAGAAAAAGACAAGATCTCATGAGGACCTTGGGGGAGGGCTGAAGAGGGCAGGGGAGAGGCAGGGAGGGAAGCAGAGAAAAATGTAGAGCTTAATAAAAATAAATATTTTTTTTAAAAATAGAGAGGTGGCAATGTTTCTCTAAGGCAGTATTAGCTGTCAAATGAAAATCCCAATGATAATAATGTATTAGTTCTTTTGGAGATATTGATAAAAGAGTTGCATAGAACATGCCCTCTCCTCAACATCCAACATCATAAGACTTTGCAATTCCTCCTCTTTTTGCTGTAGAACTTGGTAATAAGAATCTATTGCTGAACAAGCACATACTTGAGTAATAGAATAAAAAAATTAAGCTAGTATTGATATGAAAGCTTTTTTCATTCCTACTGGCTGGCTAGCATAATACTTTAAGGTGTTATACAAATTATTAAGGGAAGAAGTTAATTGTTAGTCCTATCCATCTGTGACCTTGAAGCTACAATAAGATCATCCTGGCAAAACACAACCCATGAATGCAAAACTGTGTCACAACTATAATGGGAAAAACTAATTACATTTTTACTAGATACAAATCCTGATCCCATGACCGCCATTATTAACAGGACCAAGAAGCCCAAAGTAGGTCGGACACAAGACATAGGAAAGAAACTACAAACATCATTCTGCTAAGGTGACATTATTAAATGTTCTAAACTACATTATTAAGTATCTTAAAAGCATATTATACATATAGAGTAAAGCATTATTCAACCCTAATCAAGGATGGAAAAAAGGAAGAAGACAAATCAGGATAGTGTCAATGAAAGAAAATCCTTACAGTGGTGGGATGCCAGCCATGATTCACTCAGTATCACCCGTGCAAGCCACAGAGCTAATCAAGTAGAAAAAATCCAAGGTAAAAGGAGTTAACAAGAAGGACAAAAGGGGACAAATAAGACTAAGGGTCATTTAACTGATAAGAACAGATACTACACCTGATCTTAGCCAAAAGCAGGGAAAAACCAGCCTATAATTTACAATCTCAGAGAACCTAGACAGCAAAGAGGACCCTAAGAGAGACATACATGGAGCTAATCCACATGGGCATTAGAAAAGACAAGATCTCCTTTGTAAATTGGGAACATGGGGACTATAGAGGAGAGTAGAAGGAGAGGGGATTGGAGAAAAATATATAGCTCAATAAAAACAATAAAAAACTAAGGGTCATTTGAAGGGTCATTTGGAAACCTAACACAGTGAAAGACTCCTAAAATACATAGACAGATGGTGATCCAAATGGAATCACTGAATAATGGGAAAGGCACAGACCCAACTGGACATCCGTCATCACCAAATGAAACTTTCATATCGAGGTATGAGTTACAGTTAATTAAGTTGTTAGTCTAAGGGTACCTTGTAAACTCCCAAGCAACCTAGGCTGTGGCCAAGGCTTTTGGCTGCTCTCCACAAACTGACGGTAAAGGGTAAGGTCCTTTGCTGAAGATAACACCTATGTAATTTTTTGAGTGTAAAGAGATTGTGAAGGTGCCTACCTAAACCCTTCAAGCCTACCTCCTAGTATTTATTCATGGTCTTGGAAGATACTCTGCATGCTACCAAAGGAGGAAGGTGAACACCAACCCAGTCACAAACCCTTCAGTTTGCAATGGTGACTTGCATGCATGTTGTAACAGTGCAATAGTAACACTAAATGTGTGGGAGTAACGAACCAATATCTGGTTTGATTTAAGGTCTATTCCATCAGGTAGAATCCATTTGAGTCATTGCTCAGGTGGCCAAAACCCTGAGACCACATAGGCCAGTAACCTGGGGGAAAACAAAATTCTGCCAAAGAAACAGCAGCAAAATGACTTTTAACAACTGTCTGCTACAATACAAATCTCCAAATCAGAGCCTCCTTCAGCAATCATCGGAGATTCCTCCTCCTGAAAGAATAAACCAAGAGACAGTGTGCAGGAAGCGAGAGACTCTGGAACACTCAGTCCCAAATGGGATCAATTTCCTTCCATCAAGTGGCGCAGGGAACTTAGTAGAACGAAAGGAAAGATTGAAAGACCAGATGGAATGGTGAACACCAAGAAAACAAACCTTCTAAATGCAACAGAACTACTGACCCATATACAACCCCTCAGAGACTCTGGTAGCACTCACAGAGCCTGCGAGGGTCTGAGCCTTGTGGGGTCCTAACACTGAGAGCAGAAGTGGACGCAAGGCCCTGACCTTATCATAGAAGCTCTCTACAACTGCTAACCGCGCGCAAATAAAAATTAGTTTTCTCTAACAGTCTCTCACTGAGTGCACAAATCACTCTGAAGGCCGTCCCTATGCCCACCAGTCGATGGTCAATAGAAAACTGGCATCAAGGAATATTGTCAAGGATATTTCATCTTATAATGTTTTGTCTGGGCAATATTTTCTTTCTTTCTTACCCCACGTGTTTTTTGTTTATGTATCATGGTTCCCTAACTTGTGTTTTTAGGAGATTTTTAGTGCATGTGTGTTTCTGTATGCCTGTATGTGTTACTTGTGCTTTTTTGGTTTTTGTTTTTCAGTATGTTTTGTCAAATTCTGGTTTATTTGCTTTTAATTTACTTTATTTTACTATCATTTTTCTTTTATAGATGCCTATTTGTTTTCTAACAAATGAAATCAAGAAAGAATATATGGATGTGGGTGGGTGGGTTGGGTGGGTCTCGGGGGAGTTTGGAGAGGGGAATCATAATCATTATATAATATGTAAAAACACTTATTTTCGATGAAAAACTAAAGAAACATTGTTTTCAGTACACAACAGGAAAGCTGCACATATGAACTCACACAGTGAGGAAATTATGCACAAAATCTGTGCAATTATTATCCAGACAAAATCCCAGCATTGATAAGGGGAGAAAGACAGGAAGTATTGCTCCTGGATGAGGAGCTATTGACATTGTCTGACTTTTGGAAGAGATTGAATCAGTTTTCTTCCCAGACATGGCCTTTTTCTAGAGCCAGGTTTCTTGCTAACCCCATAATGGCTCCCTCAATCAGTATCTCTTTCCTTGCTCTCATCTCTGTCCTTACTCCATCTCAACACTCCCATTCCCTCAAGCTCTCCTCAACCCCTCTTCTCCCCTTCCTTCTCCCCCGACCCCCCTGCTCCCAAATTTTTGTCTGATTCTAATTTCCAGGTAGGTCTATATATGGTTTTCTTTGGCTTCACCTTATTACTTAGTTTCTCTAGGATCCTGAACTATAGGCTTATTGCCCTTTGTTTATGATTAGTATCCACTTATGAGTGAGCACATACCATATTAGGGTTGTTTTTTTGGGGGGGTCTGGGTTACCTCACTCAGGATAATGGTTTCTAATTCTGTCCATTTGCATGGAAAAATCAAGATGTCATTATTTTTTTACTGCTGAGTAGTAAGTACTCTAATGTGTAGATATGACCCACTTTCTTAATCCATTCTTCAGTTGAGGTGCATCTAGGTTGTTTCCAGGTTCTGGCTGTTACAAATAATGCTGCTATGAACATAGTTGAACAAATGCTCTTATAGTATGATTGAGCATCTTTTGGATATATTCCCAAGAGTGGAATTGCTGGATCCTGAGGTAGGCTGAGTCCCAATTTCCCGAGAAACGGCCACACTGATTTCCAAAGTGGTTGCACAAGTTTGTATTCCCACCAGCAATGGA
>LOEQ01013045.1:0-23156 GCA_001685075.1 Bramus lutescens
TCCCTCCCTCCCTCTCTTTCTCTCTCTCTCTCTCTCTGCCTCTTCTCTGTCTCTTTTTTCTCTCCCCCCACTTTTGTCTCCCTCTCTCCCCAACCAGTCCCAGCATCCCCAGGGCATTTTGATGCCCTCTTCTGGCTTTCAGTGACATTGCACGCTCATGGTTCACAGACACATGCAGGTAAATCACTTGTTCATAAAATGAAAACAAAGGATATCTCTTTTGTTGTTGTTGCTTTTTAATGATTAGGAAAGTCATTGTTTTCTAAAGAAATTAACATTGACATGCTTCTTCCTTTTCTAAGTGACAATTTTTCATGAATCATAGAACAACTTTGCTCTCATCAAACTCCACATTTGAAATTACTTGTGTAAAATTTTTAAGTGCTTGAATTATATCTGAAATCATATAGCAGTTAGAAAAAGCACTTAATTTCTCTAGGAAACCACTTATGTTTTATATAGACTGAATTAAAGTTTGGTTCACTGGTCAGATATTTGCAACCTGTTGGTAAGTATTATTACAGGCACTAGAAAAGCAACCTTCAATGTGTGAATGATTAATTGCCTGATCCACAAAAGGATAGATGCTGCCTCAAAACTGAAAAGAAACAGCTGCATGTTCAATCACCATATGATAAATATTTAAGCCAGAAAAGCATCAATAATGTTTTCCACTGCAGAACTCTTTGGTACTCACAAATATAACACATTTCTCTGGATGAATGAATTAATGAATGTGTAAATTCACACGAGAATCAACGGAAATAAACTGCATGACGGCACTTGACTGTACATTTATTTCTTGGACTGACTTCAACGACTTGTGTCAGCCAGTCCTTATCAACATAAAATTTTCATCTCAAAAAGAAAATAAAACTTTAAATTTATTGTTAGGTTTTGAAGAAAAACAGAAAGGAATAGTTTCCATGCAATAAAATAAAAGCTCATAAATGTAAAACTATTGCAATAAAATCTGTCAGAGACAAGAATGGCTAAGGGATATTGAATGAGAAACAGGAGAGAGAATGACTATTCATCCCCACCCCAAAGTCCTTTCTAAAATGGGTTTTATCATAGTACTTTCCTGAAGAACAAGATGCTTCACAAAGTAGGCAGATGAGCTCAGTGTGAGACACTTTTAGCTTTGTCTCCCATGTAACTTCATTTGGTCTTCTCTCTTATTTCCCTACTTTAAATTCCCACCATGGGCATAATGAGAAAACTAGATATAAAGTTTCGTTGTCACTTCTGGAAGCTTGACACAATAGGTAAAATCTTTGGAAGGTGTGATTTTTTCACTTCAATGCTTAGCTCCAAGTCTTAGGGGATATACTTCTGGAAAAGAATCTATACTCTCTCATTCTTATTTTGAGACTTAATGTGCTGTCACAAATGAGCAATGGAGACAAACACAGTTGGACACAAAAAATAATTGTAGTTAAATTAGAATAGGTGACCATAAGGAAAAAATATTCTTACTGAAGTGATAACAAAAAATTCAAATGTCATTGGTAATATTTCTGGCAATTTTGAAGTCTAGATAAAATACTATTTATAAAATTATATTTTCAAAATTCCTTGCATATAACCATGGTTGTTTTCATTATATATATATATATGCTTAAAGAAAATGTTCCAGAATTGTAAGTAGTGATAAGATTTTAAGCCAATTCTATTTAACTGAGACATATGCTTAAATATAGACATGGACTCTGACATGCAGAAGTATTTGAAGTAAAATAAAATTCATCTAAGCAGTACTCAAAATTCTGCATTTCAAGATAATTTGGGATGGTACAAATTTTTCTATTTTAACCTACTAAAATTTTGCTCATTGTCTCTTAAGATTTCATTGGCACATTTTAAAATAAATACAGCAAATATACCACAAGTCATGTCCACATAACTACAGACACAATCACTATACCATGGAGCATTGGTGTGTGTGTTGTCCTGAGAGAATCTCTGTCTCTCTCTCTCTCTCCCTCTCACTTCCCTTTCCCCCTCTCTCCCTCCTCCTCCCCTTCTCTCTTTTCACTTAATAGTGCTGTTAACTGATACCCTCCATTTCTTGCTTTATTTAAACACTGTAGATACCATATTGCATAACAGGACTTAGGACTTAACTATCTCTGAATTTGTGTATTTAGTGCTTTAGGGAAAAAGGAAACCTTGTTGCCAGGCCTGGATTCTTAATTCATTGATTAATTATCAAACTCGCATATATGACCTACATAAGCAATGCTACGGTGAATTTGATCTTGGGGAAAAGTATGCTGCCCAGTAATCAGCCTCATGTGAAGAACCACCTGGAGTAATGTGTACAGACCCTGCTTAGCCGACATGACAGGAGGATGCTGGGTGAAAAGGGAATGTATCCAATAAAGAGGATGCTTGGCTGTCATCTGCAACACTCCACAGGATCGTCCTTACTCTCATGCAAGAAGCAAAGGCAGCATTTTATTAATTGTAAAAAAAAAATGACTAATTCAGGTATAATCAAGTTGACAGCGAAGAATAGGCATCACAAGCATATAAAGACAGGATTGTGAGTGCGCCCCTGCTTTCCAAAATGTTTTGATTTCTACATATACATCAAATTTGATTTCTACATATAACTGTGGGATAGGGAAACTACTCATATTATTTTTGCCTACGCTTTGCTAGTTTTGTTTCATTGAGACAGCCTAAGACATTTTAGAATGTCTCAAGCCTCAGCCTACCCAGTGCTGGGGTTACAGGAATTAGCAATCATATTTGATTAGATAGGTGAATTATTATGACGCATGTACATAAATGCTTAGATATGTAGCTATATCCATACATATATTATTGGTGTATAATAAATTTGTATGTGTAAGCATGTGCATGTGCAAGTATACAAATTCATGTGCTTAGAATACACGAAGTAATTCAAGACAATGGACATTATTTATGAGACCAGAAATGAGACTTGGATTTTGAACTAAAATCTGGACAACACTGGTCAACCTCGTAGATAGTAAACGTAGGTGCTTTAGCACTGCCACATCCTCACTACACATTGATAAGACAGTGTGGACCATGAGAATGAAGTAGTAGTCAAGTTAGGAGCTGAGCACGTCAGTACAGCTAGAACCAGTAAAGGATGAATTCTCCTGGTAGCAAACAAAGCACCATTATGACATTCTCCATCACTGACCAATATTTTTTTTTGGTTAGATTTTGTTTTCAAATGCAGGCTTATTTGGGGGATAGTGATTGATGACCTTATTTATATTCAACTGATAAATTCCAATAAAATCAGAACAAGATCTTTCTACTAAGCAATCATTGTTTCTAGTCATATCCCTAACACTTGCTGTTCCATTCCCCAAGTGTTGTGTGCTACAGAGGTTATTGTATACCACACTAGGTTAAAGCTCTGTTCAGAGGACACAGGCTAGTTCCCTCTCACCCAATAGGAAGTCTTAGCTAATTGACTGCTCCTGGCTCTGTCCTACTCCATTAGTTTTTGAATTTCTAATCAATAATAATCATGAAAATAGTGCAAACTTGATCAATGACTCATGTTTAGAGTATGTTAAAGAAAAAATAGCATTACTTATAAACTATCAGTTCTTTTTTTTTTATTCCAAGGATGTATTAAAGGATAACTTGACAGATTTCTAGTGATGATTGAGAAACAAGGAGAAATTTCTCATTAGCAATAATGTTATGAAGACAGGAGTAAGTAAGAAAAACTTTGGAAGTTGAATGAATTTTCATTAAAGTTTTAGTGGGAAAAAATAGTATGTGTTGGTATTGCTATTCAAGTAAATTAAAAGACAGTAAAGATTCAATAATTCACTTTTTTGCCCTCTGTGCCAAGAATTTGGCTACATGTTTATGTTCAGAGAGTTCTTAGAAAAACATTAAACTGTAAGATTGGTACAAGTAAAGGAATAATTTTCTGAATTTACTTAAAAACAATAGGGGTTAAAGAACCACCTCAATGGTTAAGGGCACATTCTGCTCTTCAAGAGGACTCAGCACAATTCCCAATACCAACAGGATAGCTCACAATTCCCTGTAAGCTCTAAGGCCTTCTTCTGACCTCCATGGGAATCAAGCACACCTTTGAAAATTATATACATGCATACAGACAAAAAACTTATTTACATAAAATAGGAAAATTTAAATTTTAAAACATAGAAGTAAAAAATAAAACAACACGTGTGCTGAGATAAAGATTTTTATAATAGGACTTTCAAAAATAGAAGTCTAGAGTTTATATTTTTCTCCCCTTAGTGTCTTTATTTTTTTCTGCTTGATCCCCTTCCAAAGAATAAAACAGCTGCATGTGTCTCCTTGTATATGTAACTCTTTTTTTAATAATTGTAGTGTTTTCTTTTTCCTACTGTGATATTTCTCCCTCTGCCATATTTTCACTTGTTTTAAATTAATTTTATCATGCATCTTTGTAAGCTCCTTCAAATCAGTGGCTTGGGATTGGTGGATACATGTGTGTATGGATGCATGGTTGAATGGATAGATGTCTGGAGTAAGAGATGATTACCATTTACTGCAGGTGTAGATACTCTCATTAATGAGACATATAATTGTGGTTATGTTTTAGTATTTTTTCTGGTTCTAGATTTCTTACATAATATGAAGAGCTTACGTGAATGATTGCTAAAGTCTGTCTCAGTACAAGAAAATCTGTGACTATTCAGTGACTCGTTGTTTTGTTTCTTGACATGTTACATGCCCAAAGTGAAATCAAGGATTTTGGAATTCTGTTGACTGAAGCTATCCACCGCTGGCATGCTACAGCAATAAATTATGTTTTGGCCTCATTACCAAAAAGGATTTTCAGTTTAACCTGTGTGACTAATTAGTCTATTCATTTTCAATAATGGGGCTAGAGATTCATTTTAACACCATCAAAAAGCCGCAATTTACATTTGTAAACATCTGCCAGTATTTAATTTGGAAATAGCCTAAATCGCTTCAAAAATTGTCCAGAAAGCAAATAAAATGGGACATTGAACTACCATTCTCTAGTTTCTCTTCCTTCACCTGTGTTTCACTACCAGTAAGATATGAAGGTCTTACACCCCCAAATTCTGATAATTAAGAAATATATTTTTGAGATACTTTTCTGATCCTCCAAATATGCTCTCACTAAAATTGGAAATACTATATGAGAATAAAAGCAAGCAGTAGTTCAAAGAAATAATAAAATAAATGTGCCGTTTTATTTAAAAGCAATAATTTAGTTTCAAAGTTTTCTTACATCTCATTTCTTCCTTGAAGGTTTTATTGCGTTATAAAATTAGCTGAAACGGTGATACCTGTTCATTAGGCGGGAGCCAATGTTGTTCTCTCTTCCCAACAATGCACTGGCTGCAACGTTATGCACGTGTCCACACTGCCTGTTATGACCACTAGTGTCAAGTGTTAATGTGAGTAAGTCTCTTCACCATGCTGGAGCCTTGCTACTCAGTCCCACTTTAACTGTTCTGAAATCATTGCCTACATTTTAAGCAACTGAAAAATTCTTGGAGAAAATGGAATAGCTTTCAAGTCTTTCTTCACCCCAGGCAGAGAGATGATTTATGGTCAGTTTTTTGTAATTGCCTCGGGTATCAATTGGAAAAGAACATTAAAGAAATGGGAAAGCTGGCTATTTTCAGAAGTGTGTAAGCTTTGTCATAAATATTCATGAATAGCGAAGTTCCCATATTCAAACTGGGTAAATGAATATGCACATGGGTAGGTTCTGGTTGTTGTTTTAGCAAGTACTTCTATGACACAAATAGCAGCACCTCTTTCATTTACATTTTAGGTTTATATAGATGCGTGTGTATATGTGTATGTATATGTATGATGTACAGAAGAATAAACTATTGCAGTTTGGAAAGAATGTTTACATTCAAGTTTAGGAATCAATAAGGTATCTGGACTACACACTTGGAATTTTCCCTTTTTCTCACAAGCATATTTGTTGTTCTGGTTGGCGTTTCATGTACTTGTCTTTACTGACATGGACCAGTGCTCCGCACAAATACGCACCATGAAAATGACATCTAGAAATATTGTTCTTCTTAGCAGGGACACAAAATCTGTTCATTCACTCACCATCTAGCTTTTTAAACAAACACATTTGAGCTGTGTGGGTTTTTTTATGGCAAGTAGCATATATACTGCAAATGATGGGGTGAGGGAAAACTCCTTGTGAAATAAGAGAGTCAGTGTCATTATAGTTTGTAAACCATCAAGTAGTCTCCTCTGGTACTCTTAACTTTTAGGTAAACTGGGCTCGTGGCTCCTGACTACATTTCCCCGAGTCCTATACATATGTGTTCAGGTGCAGAACATGATAGATTACGTTTTGATTATTTCTCACATTCATTCCATGTTGCTTTGACTAAAGGTATGGAGGCCTAGTTTTTGTGGACTTTTGAAATAGCAATAGAAGCTTGCCATGCTCAGGCACAGCCATCTCGCTATGAGGGAGCATCAGCATGATTCTTTGACCTGTGAGTGGTTAACGGCACAGTTAGGGCATTTATCTAAATGGACTGCTACTGCTGCATAAGGCTAAGACTTTCGCTTGATAGCTATTCTGACTCTTACAGTGGGTTGACTCTCTGAAAAAGGTAATAAACATCAACCAAAAGACTACTAAAGAACAGAATTGATTAATGTGACAGACCTGAGGTTTTTAATACCACACTCTCAACAGTAAGTTACAGAAAGGTAGCTCAAAGCACAGTGAACTAAATTTCAAATACACCACTTTGGCTAGAAAACTGTTTGGTTAAATTAACCTCCTGAATGAAATTTGAGGGGTTTTTCTCTCCTTCCTTGAGCTGCTTCCTGATTTTTCATATCATGGAGATTTCAGTAGAGGAATCTATTAATTCAAGAATTCCACTCACAAAAGGATCACTTGTTTTTAGTTTTTAATGATATGTATATATTATATATGTATTTATATATAAACAATCAAGAATATACATGCACTATACCAGTAAAGTACATTGAAACCTAAAATCTATTTTATAAAAGAGGCATATTTGTCTGGTGATTCATTTTACTGTAAGGGAGCTACACAAGATACAATTACAAGATTTTGCATTGTACATAGAGTGTTTTATGAAAAGTGACACAGACAATTACAATATTTTCTGTTTAAAAAAATGGAATTATTCCTAAAGAAAATAGCTTTAAGTAGATTGATTTGCATTACCTAAATTACCTAAGCAACTAGCCTGCATAGTACAGTGTCTAAGGACCTGTACATAGGTAGTCATGAAGTCATTTTCATAAGCAATCCTCCTCACTTATATTTGTTTGCTTAAGTAATGATTTGAACCTAGACTATAAAGACAGAAGTTTAAATATTCCTGAATATATCAAATTTTAATATAATTGCTAACGTGAATCTTCCATTTGAAAATAATTTGTACGTATAATTTTTCCTTAAAAATTGGAAACTATACTATTCATAAATATAGTTCAAAGTGATTTAATTAAAACAGTTCCCTCTTTATGAGCTATTAAAATTGTGTTGATAATGTTGAAAATTTCATTAACACAATGGGATCATATTCTAAGTGCTTCCCATGTATTTGTTTGTTTCTTAAAATCAATGTATATTACACTCATTTTTTCAGATAAGAAAAATAAAGCATGTCAATGATCATATTTTAATAGCAGGGTTCCCTAATTTTAGCACTTATGATAATTCCTGCTGAATGAGTCATAAAGTGTATGTTAGACCATTGCACAGCACCCCAAATCTCTAATGAATAGATACCCATTGTAACAGCCTGGCACCAATATCCCAGCAGTAACAACCTCATATACCTCCAAATATCACCAAATGTCCCTCCAGATGCAGGAGGAGATGTAAAAGCAATATCACTGTTGGGATGAGACCAACTGACCTAAGGAATATGTTCATTTCTTCCTCCCCTTATCAAAAGCATTGCAATAGTGACAGTTAATGGTTGCATAGCTACATTTAGCATTCTTCATGAAAATGTAAACTTCTCTTGTAACTGTGATTATTAATTTAATTTTGATTATATTGAAAGAGTTCCCATTCTGAGTAAGGATAAGAGCTTCCTGCTAAATGTTGGCCCTAGGAAAAAGCCCACTATCTACTCTGGGATATAGTGATTTGATTGCACAAAAGGATGCCTAATTCAATCTCATGATACCAAATCACCCATATGGGTGCTATTCGGCAAGATGAACCTGTGCCAAAAGCCCAAATGGGTCTTTGGTAAAATTCATATCAATGAGAGGTAAAGTGCTGTTCACACCACTGCCTGATGCCTTTCTCTATAAACAACTATGCTTGTTCACACCACTGCCTGATGCCTTTCTCTGTGAACAACCATGCTTCCATAAAATCTGGCATTTTGAAATTCCTTCTTTAAAATAACATGGGGGTGGGAGTGCATTAATTCAGAAACTCTTAAGAATTAGGAGCACAACAAAATAAACCTGTGCCCGTATGCTGCTTAAAGACTTGTTTTGATTTCAAGGTATATTGCAAAGAATCAACAAGGGAAAAGAATCTGCTTTATGGACTAAAGACTCTGGGTTTGAAAGATTTTTAAACCTTATTAAGCATTGAAGTCCCTCCTTCCTTGTCTCCAGTTTTCTTAAAATTGATTTTAAATCTTTATCTCTGACTCCTAATGACTTTAGTGTTAGTCCAGTTCCTGTTAAATGACAGCACCGGTTTGCTCTCAAGCATCTTCTGAGTCGCCGAAATCTCCTGAACATTCTGCAAATGTGATTTGCGCCATGGATTTGGTCTGTTTTACCTTAGCATCAGCCCAATCTGATGTAAACCTTCACAAATTCCATGCAGTAACTCCTCTGAGTTTATTACTGCACGTAAGTGGCAGTAAAGAGCAACCTTTGATGCTTGCCAGTGTGTTGATTATGTTACTAACTGCTAGGATTTACACACTCTGGTTTTTATTACAGAGACAGTTATCTTTTTGGCTGTAAGTGCACTGAAGCAACTATAATGTCACAGAGGAAATGGTCACCATTTCCCAGCCAATTCTGCACACACGTTTTATTTACTATGAAACCTTGATGATGGAAAGCACAATGAGGAAACAGCATCTACTGTCTGAACATTGTAAAAATGATATTTGAGTATAAAATTTTAAAAACTGAAGATATCTTAAATGAGCTATATTTGCTTCATTTTGGATCTAAAAAGTACATGTAATATTCTATCTAATCTGTATTTCCCAGTGATGACAACCTACATCTCAATGATTTATTGAACTACCTGTTCACAAATGTATCAAGTGCTATGGCTGTTCTGCTTGAAGAAGCCAAGCACAAGTACGCATAAAGCTTACTGGTGCATACACTGTAGCTCTCCAGGGCTATAATCAGTCTCAAATCGTCTGTTTCTGCCAGGATATTTTATTTTAAACATCTGCGTGCTCCGGTCTGTAGTGTCTCATGATAGCTGAATCGTCGGGTGTCTACTAGTTAAAGATCACCATTTCCATGTCCACATGTCAATAAGTTGTAATCAAGATCTGTTGTACATGGAGATACTTCCATGGGAGGTCTGAAACATGTTCGTGAGTGTCAGTTCTCTATCTCATGTCTCGGGCAAGAAAAATAATGAATTTAGCTTCTCAGCCTGTAATGTAAACACAACTGTGTTGCACTTGTAAATGAGACAGAGACAATCTCTTATGACACTTTAAATTAACCTGCCCACTGTGATTCCTTTGCAGACCTCAGATGATATCCTTGTGGCCTCAGCAGAGTGTCCCAGTGATGATGAGGACATTGACCCCTGTGAGCCGAGCTCAGGTGGGTTAGGTTAGTCAATTTTTTTCTTACTTTTTTGCCTTTCTTTGTTGCATGTTATATTCCTTAGAAGAGAAGCCCTCTTGTATATTGAGCCCTACCTTGGGCTACCGCATTGTAAAAGGGTATATTCTTCAATCAGTTTTTATTTGGATATGGGGAGGTATTCACTGGTAATTTGGAAGGTAAAGGCAGGAGAATGAGGATTTCAAAGCTATCCTGTGCTGCAAAGTGAGGTGAAGTCCAGACTGGACTGTAAGAGACTCTGTGTCAAAATTATAAACCAACCAAACAATGTCAAACAAAACTTTTATCCAATGGCTCTTTGCTTTTTAGTTGCATAAATTTTCTCATTTTAAAAAATGTTAAAAACCCAAACAACTAAGAATAGATATTTTTGAGAAAACAGGAGAGAGGGGAGTTGCACAAATGGGTTATTTACTGTTCACCTTCTAGCAGTACCCACAGGCATTTTTTTTTATGTAGTTTAGAATGAACTTTCCCTATGGTCATTTGTCATACAACAGGAAAGCTAAAATTGTTAAGTGAATTGTGAAAAATCATTTGGCCTTTGTACTAAAAAACATTCCCATAATTCAGTCTGCCAGAAAGCTATCTTAAGAGACATATTTTTGAATTTTGGAAGTTGGAGCATTGTAATGATAGCACAACAACCCTTGACGGGTTTAAGAGAGAAAACTTCGAACCTTGCTGTGTTTCCATAAAGCCCAAGCTGCGTTTTACTCACAGGTGAAGCCTAGTTTTCCTTAGTGACGTTTTTGCATCCCACGGGGTGAGGATAATGTACCTTTTGTTTCTACGCAGCCCTTGTGCTGTAAATGGAGACAGTGGACCCTAAAATGGACTGAATCACACTCTGTACTCCCCACCAAATATTTACAATGCTAGGAGCATGGTCAGTAGTTCTCTTTCGAGCTCCTAGTGTGTGTTAATGAAATGACTGCAGGAACTGTAATCTGCCCACTGTCTGTTAACTCATGACGTTCATAGATCTTACCTAGAACTCCAGGAAAACTTGTCTCAATAAAATAGTTTTTATTTTTGTAAAGACCTATATACCAGTTGAAAGTTAGTCCACTCTTTCTAATTTTTAAATATGAAATGTTCAGGGATGCATAGGCTGCATCTCGTTTTGAGTACCACTTACACTACGGTCACTACAATATGCAAGTACATAGGAGTTGCTGCCAGTGAAGGGGGTGTGACCCAGTCCTTTCTCAGCTGGAGCTGTTTCTGGAGGTTGTCTGGGCTGCTTCAACCCTCCTTCTCAGCAAGTCACCTCCCATAGGACTTTAGCCCACCCCCCCGTAACTCTTTCATCTCTGGTGACCATTTACTCAATTCCAATTCCTTGATGTCTATCAGTTTCTCATGGTTGTACTACTGGGCCATTATCATGGGCTACAAGATCAAGACCCTGCCATTATTTTAATGAATTTTTTCACTGTTCTATGCTAATTAAACAGTACAGGTCATCATCATCATCATCATCATCATCATCACTATTGTCATTTATCTCACCTCTCAATCTTCCATTACTCCAATAACAAACTGAATTTTGTGTATTTGTAAGAGTTTGATTTTTGCTTTCATCATTTTGAAGGTGGCTGTCTTCCTCAGCTTTTACACGTTATTTCAGTGGTAATGAGAGCTGCCTAAGTGCTGACTAATGGTAACGCTTGCTGATTTTCCTCGGGCTGCATCCCTCTTCTATCTAGTACTGGCGATTATCCTCTTTAGACAGAGCCCTTGCCTTAAGTACAAGTAAATCCAGTGTGAGGACTTTAATTGCACTTGAAATTGTCACTTTGTCTTCTTCTTGAGCAAAATGCTCCAATTACTCTAGCACTGCTTACAGGTCCTATTAAACAATCCCTAGCAACGACTCCATGGTCTCTGATTTTTGTGGGTACAGTAGATCTAGAAATACAAAGAGAGAAAAGATGGAGTACTGGAAAGAGGATGATAACCTTTCATTTTTCCCTTCTTCGTGTTTAATTTAAAAAAATGTGCATGTGTGTGTTCCTTATTGTGAATATGTGAACACAAGTGCAGGTGTCCAGGGACACCAGAGGCATCAGATGCCCCTGAAGCTTACTGTGTGGATGCCATGTACTAAACTTGGGACCTTTGCAGGAGCAATACATGTTATTCTTCACCACTGTGCCATCCTTCAGCTCTTCTTCCTTCTTTTAATTCACCTGACTAGTGCTGTTTTTTTTTTAATGTCTAAAACAACAAGAAGCACATAGCATCTTGTCAACAGCTGTGTTCCAGATGGTCTTGCTGTCCTCTCTTCTTCATGAATTTATGATTATCTAAAGAACCTGGGCTACCTACCGACTCCTAACTCTCCATTGTACCATAAAATGGTAGGGTGAAGCAAGGACCTGTAAGAATGCATCCTTCCAGGGAGCACTGATTTATATAAGTATGCAAATTTATAGGCTTTTCTAATACACTGTCTGCTGCCCAAAATACAAGTTGCAGAACTACTGATCTATTCAATAAAAACCATTTTAATGTGTGTGCACACGCACGTGTGTGTGTGTGTGTGCGCGCGCGCGTGCCCGTGGAAGCCAGAACTCCATGCTTTGTCATTCTCTGCCTTATTCCATTGAGACAAAGTCTCACACTGAACCTGGAGCTTGCAGTACATACAGTCTAGCCTGGCTGGTTAAGAGTTCCTGGGATCTGCTTGTCTCTGTACCCCCAGCATTGGGATACAGGTATTCTAGGCCATCTCATAATCTTATTTATTATTATTTTCTTCTGAAGCAGGGTCTTACTACATATATATCCCTGGCTGGTCTGGAGCTTGTGTAGACCAGGCTGTTCTAAAACTCACAGTCTGCCTCTACCTTCAGAGTCCTGAGATTGAAGGTGTAAATCTAAATCACACACCGAGTGTTTGGGACCCCTTTTTTAACATGGGTAATGGGAATGGGTGCTAAGGATTTGACCTGAGACCCTCATGCGTGCACAGCAAACTTTCTTACCCAACGGAGCCATCTCCCTTGCTGCCACTTGCATAGTCTTGCTTGCATGAGCCTGGTTTATTTAACTTTCTATCTTGCATTGTTTCCTCTGTTATTCCTTATTTTTCTGCTCATCAATTCTTGTTAGAGTATAGGTACTTTAAAGCAGATACTGTGGGATCTGTGAGATCACTGACTATCAGCTGGTCTCGTGGCCTTCCCTGTCCTACTGACTGTAGTATTCCATCAAAGGCTTCTCTTTTTATATTGCATTTTCTAAATTTTTTCTATTGCATTTTCAACAATAGGAAAGACTTTCCTATTCAACTGTCTGATTTTCTTCCCGGTTCTTCTTTAAAGTTTCATGTAATATTCTGCCCTTAGCCAGATGATATAATTTGTATAATAGCATTAATTAAAAATTTCAGTTTATATAATTTTTATTCTTTCCAGCTATTCTTTAAGAAAGGCAGTCTATTATCTTGATCTCATTTGAATCTGAATATTGTTTCCCTTTGAGATTCTGCTTCTTCAGGCTTTTGTTGATAATTGTATCATTTTCTCACGTCTCTTTTCCAGTTGTCTTAATTTTAACATAAGATAATATTGGTAAAATTTGCGTTTGCTGTCACTATGCTTTGGTTATTGTGAGACATATCTAGGCAAAAACTGTTTCACGTATAAGCTACTCAAACTTTGGGAACCCAGGCCATTGGATACTAACAGGCGGAGGTAGGTATTTAGAGATTGCAGTTGTGTTCAACATCCATTAGTAATTCCCTAAGCTAATGAAAAAAAACAGCTACGTCTCAAGAAGTCCACAAACAGCTACGAAGCACCTCTTCTGGGTCATTAACTCTACCTGAGTAATTATGTATAAAAGTTTTGTAATCACACAGACCACTACTCCTTTGTCACAAACACATCTTCAAAAAAGAATTTTTTTACTGAAACTGTATAACCTTTAACATCTAGATGCCTTCCTTTCTAAAGATACTGAAAAAACAAGCAAGCCTCTTCTTGAACACTAGCAGATTATACTTTTTATTAAGTGTTGGATAAATTTTAATTGCTGTGTGACTCTACTCAGTACTCTTAATGAAGGGGGAGTTGTGTATTTAGTTATTAATTTCATCATTGCTCAGATATTACTGATTCATCATGTGAATCCACTCCTATGCCAGCCATAGGAGAAAATATACCTTGATTCCCCATCTCTAGGACTATTTTTTATTCTATTTTAGAAGATACCCTACATCTTGTGCTTTTTAAAATTCTTTTTCTTCTGATTTTCAAGTCCTTCATTTCAGACATTAAAATATCACCCTTTTTTAAGATGCAGTTCCAGCATTTAAGTGAACGTGTTTAAGGTAATTATTGCAACGACTCGAATAAACTCGAGCACAAATGGCAGCTTTTCTTTTCTTTTCCAATTCATTTCTATAAAAGTAATATCCAAGCTATTTTTTCCTCTTTACATAATGCTGTTACCTTTTTTTGCCTGAAAATTGATGGGCAGCTGATGAAACCACTCAGGCTCCCTGCTGGGAACAGAGCATGTTGAAACTAGATCAGGGACAACCCCCTGGGTGGGAACACATGGAACTCAATTACATTTGATTCTAGCCACACTGTCCTGTTCAGAATTGGATGATAGTTCCACACTGCTACAGTGAGGTTTTAGAATGTATCTCAGGCGATGCAGGACAGCTAGCTGAATCCCATCTCCAAAGTTAGGAGCATCACCCTCACACTGGTCACAGGCCATCACTGTCCAAAACTGCCCTTTTTATGCTGCATGAACACTGACAGATGGGTGACCTTCAATGTGGGTTTCCTTTGAAACAAACAAGCAGGAAATCACTTGCACCTACTGTGCTTTTCCCTTAGTCAAGATGTGCTTTTTGGAAAGACTGGAGAGTGGGCGGGAAGTATGTCGCTTGCTCTAGTATGTGTTTTTGAGTGGTCCCTGTAGTTACTATTTTTATTATACTATAGGTATGTAAGTATACATATTCCTGTTTCTCTTTTACAAACTAAGCGTTTGTGAACCAGGTTTCTCTGACACTGTTTATTCTGGATTTGCTTAGTAAAACTGAGGGAAAGTCAACACTTCACTCACCTACATTCTCAGATGGTACCCATCCATCTCACTGATGTGCCCTCTCTTGAACAGAACTCTCTGCATATCCTTGAAGAAATTTGGAAAGTGTGATTTCCATGCTGATAGTTAAGAGATTCAATGAAAATAATGACCTTTTATTTTTGGTGTGGAAGTTTCCTGGTGAATAAATCCAATTTATCCTCCCTCACAAAAAAGAAAAAAAATAGCTTCCTCCTTCCTTCTGTGTATTTAGAAAATCCTCTTATATCTACAATGGTGAGGATAGCATGTCAAATCTCTTTGTATTTAAGGATGAATAGCTGATTAAGTGGAAGACTTTTTGATTAAGTAAACCATTGTTGCACTAGAAAAAAAGAAAAGCCCCTTGAATAACAAGATTAGTTTTCATCTATCTGTGTGAGTGTATTCTCTCTCCCTCTGTATGTGTGCATGTGCCTTCTCGCTCCCTGCACCGTGTGTGTGTGTGTGTGTGTGCGTGTGCGTGTGTGTGTGTGTGTGTGTGTGTGTGTGTGATCTCATCTAGTTTCTGGTTTGTCTGAGGCAATGGAAGTTTGCTATTGTTGGCCCAGACACTGTAAACATACTTTTCTTGGACATCACTTACATTTCATGCATCAGGGCTCAGGTATATAAGTAATGACGGATAACAAATATCTTTTAGATTTAGTGAAGATAGATCCTATGCTTATCATTGCTTTTAGTCCATATAAATATTATTCTATTTCTCATTTTAATGAAACTGTCACAGAAATTGTTACTGGGGTAATACTGAAATCTCACAGTTCTACTTGAGAGAAAGTGGGTTTTTGGTTTCTTGAAATGCAGATTGTTCCTCTAAAATTTAGGAACCTCACAAATATAGAATTAGCTTTTAAGATGATCATTTAAATAATTTGCTGGAATAAATTTAAATTTGATGGCAAAAGGTCCTTCACATCTATTACTATTCATTAGAGAAAATTTGCTACAATTACTATGCAATTTTGAGTGGTTTTCCAGTGTGCTATTTTGAGAAAAGATCAAAGGATTTCTATTGAACTGATCCCATTAACCATTAGGAATAAAAATATGTATATTGAACAAGCTTCATCTTTTCACTAAATAAGTAATCTCAATCATTTAAAGGAATATATCATTTATTAGATCATATTTTGAGACTCATTAGAAAATAATTTTGTTCCTCATTTAAACTTGGGTTATTTATTATGTAATTATTCAAAATGAGTCTAATAGCCAACACAATGCTGTTAAAACGGAGGATTCAGAGCTACATTCCGAAAGATAGCATAATGAATGTTCCATTTTGGGGAAGAGCATCTCCTCAGTTCCCCCGGCTTGGTCTGCATGGTGGCTGAAGTGGCCCAGTCACCTTGCAGGTAGGTGGCTGAGGCTTGATGAATGCTATCAGCATACAGTATTCTGGCTTGGGGCTGTATTGTTTTTTCGCTTGCTTGACTTTCTTGGGTTTTGTGCCATACATAAATTTAATCCTCTAGAATAGTAGGATAAAGTTTATAGAATGTGGTCACAAAAGAGGAAAGGCACGTATGTCGTTCTTAATCTCTTTCCCTTTCCCCCTCCCTTCTTTCCCGCCTGTCCTCCTGCTTTTCCTGCTCTGCCTCTTCCTTCCCTGGTTTGGGGATCAGACTGCTGCCCTCCTATGTTGGCAACTGCTCTACCCCTGAGCTACATCCCCCACCTTTTAGCATCCTTCCTTTTCTAAACTTACCAACTGGAATGAAAATTTACATTGAAGAAATCTAAACTGCAAAGAAAACTTATTTCAAATTACTGTTGCAAGAGAGGCGGGTTAGACATTAGCCTGAGTTCAGAGTTCATGGAGGTGGGGCAAGGAGGCAGAGTTTTTAAGAGAAGGGATGAAAAAAGGATGACTGTTTTGGACCAAAGTCTTCAACCAGAGGAAGCTTCTCCTCAGCAAGGTTAAAGCCTAAAGCACGGGGCTGGCTCCTCCCTTCCCAGAAGAAAACTGGGGAATGAGGGTGTTATCTCCCTCGATGCTTACATTACAAAGGGATGGTTCTCCGTCTTTCATTTAAAGAGCCGGCTTAAAACTGCAGGGAGGCTTTAAAAATATCTACATATCAAGGAACCAGCAAAAAAGTATTTAGAATTACAAGTGTTCCATGAAAAGCAATGTTAGAAAGCTGGAGGGCAGGAGAAAGCCTGTTTGTTTAACTTCAGTTAAATTGTTCGGGTTTGCCTTCTCCTAAGTTATGGCGGCACCAATGTGGGGTAGACATGCTACCAGAGAAACTCGAGTCTCCTCTCAGGTTCTCAGTCACGTTAATAGAAGAACCACCCGGAGGAGAAAGCTCAGGGATAATTTTATTAGAGTCAAAAAAAGAAGCCAAGGGCAGACAAGCTTCCTGAAAGAGGGAAACAGAGACGAGAAGGAAGAAACTGAATTTCAGGTAGCCACAAGGAAAGAAGGGCTTGGAGTGGTTGTGTGGAGCTTCAGAGAAAAGGAGAGACACTCCCAAATACCAAAAGTACCATGCAAAACCTTAGTAAGTTCTGCCAACATCTGAAGGAGTCAGAAAAGAAGGGGACTTAAGAAAAGCCGGCAAGCTTAAATCACCCCACACAACAGCAGCTCCAGAGGTGGCTGTAAAGTTTCTTTTCTGCCTGATAAACCTCTCCGCCAATCCAATAATGCAAATCAGACCAAATCAAAATAAATTAGAAAAAGCCAAAGTTTAATGGATGCGGTGCTCCCGAGTGGCCCTCTGAGAAAACTCGAAGAGGGGAAAAGAGAACCAGGCCAACTACAGGTTCGGTCTCTGGGGTGGGGGGGGGCGTTTAAGTACCTTGTGGGAGGGGTCTTGACTCTCCCTGGGGAGGGGTCACCATTTGGCAGGCTTTTTCGGAGGTGGAGTCTGGACTCCGGCAACTCCCAGGGGAAGGGGTCTGGAATGGAAAGTTCCACTCAAACATTTTAGAATGGATACTAGGGGCTGGGGTGAAACCTCCAACCAAACAGTGGCTGATCGAGGATAGAAATGGAATTCCGGAAAGGAAAAGTATATAATCTCATTCGAAAGACAAATATTCCTCCCATTTCTTTATCGTGGCAGGCTATATGGCAGTGGATGGTCCCATGGCTAGGTATGAATTCTTAAGGGAGGAGACAGTGACATGTTTTCCACCAGGAAACAGATTCCAGTCTTTAGGCTAAGAGATGACAGCTGCACTAACGCTGGGAGACCAGGGCTTGGGGCAGGGGGGCAAACAAAATTCAAAAAGTACTTTGGTTTGTTCTCCTAGTCCCCAACATGAACCTTTAATGTTTGGATTTTGTATTTTGATATAATGACACAGATGGATTTTGGTTATATTGTATTAAGTACTTGAACAGCATTTTTAAAGTTCGTGATATGAAATGTATGTTTTAGTTATGAGGACAAGCTATGATCCAGACTTTGGAAGCAAGCAGAGCTCCGTTGACATGCATCCCTTTCCTACCATGGTGAAGGTTGTTCGGTATTTTTAATGCCCACTTTCTCAATCTGTATGAGTGAAAGAGATGAAGAGCGTTATTGTGAGGTTGATAACACACATTGCCCCAGTAAGTTTCAGGCAAGCACTTGGGGTTTAATGAGTAACTGTGATGAATCCAAGAGCAGTGAGAGGTATCTGGTTGTAAGCAGATGCCTTATTCTGCTCCATAGAGAGATTCTTGAATCTGCTGTACAGGTTGCACCTGAAGAGAAAGGGCACAGTCACTTTTGTATTAGAGAAAATGGACTCTATTAAAATGTTTCATCTAGGGTTGAAAATATAGCTCAGTTGACAGAGTACTTACTTAGCATGAGGCCGTGGATTCAACTCCTAACAGTGCATAGACACACTATGGTAGTTCACATCTATGACCCTCACACTCAGGAGGTAGAGGCAGGGGAATCTGACAGTCAAGATCAACCTCAGTTACATAACAAAGCCAAGCCAACAAGTGTTATATGAGCCATCGTCAAAAGAGAGAAAAAAGTCTCAACAAAAAGATAATTGGCTGCTTGTATAATTAACATAGGCACTATCTTGCCACATTTGGTTAAATTTGAAAATATATACACACACACTACATCTGTATATATACTAAACATACAATATATGCTGATACAGGGTCTTACTGTATGAAACAAGACCCATCTATTAAGGGCCACAGAATACTTTTTAAGGAGCCTATATATGCCCATGATCAACTTGTTTTCTATCATGCCTTTATTAGAAAATCTAAAATGCCATAAAGTCTTTCTGAAATCCAGCACATGTCCCATTGTGCTTTGGAAGGATACATGCCATGCGTCCCACACTCTAAAAACCCGCCAACCATGAAAGGAGAAATGAAATGTATTCAGAACAATATAGTCTATCTCTCATGAAAATGGGAAGCCCTGGAAGAATGAAGCTGTGTTCTATTGTAATTAGTGACAAATCCCTGTTTTGACAACAAAGTTGGTTTCCTGTGGTGTTTTCTTGGTACCTTACTAATTCCATGTCCTCAGATACTATGGGGGGTGTTTTGTTATGTTCAGAATTTCACTCCACGGGGTGTGTGGCTCCATGAAGAGTCAATATGCTTTCCTGTCATCAGTTCATAGGTTCCAAGGAGCAGCAAATGTTACATTTGGCGCCAGCTATCAGGTCTCATCTCCACACACTGACAAGGCAAAGAGGTCACTGCCATCCTCATTAGATACTCACTCAACCACACACCGATATACAAGCCTGGAATTGGTAACAAAACAAGAAAGGCCTTAATAAATCGTCCAAGTTTAAAAAAAAAGTGTTAAAGATATAAGTACAACAATCAAACACATTCAAAAATGATAATAAACTTTTTGTTTGTTCCTTTAAAAGGAGAAAGACAAATATGAATTGATTACATCTGGAAATACTAAAACCTTTTGCTTTATTGAGTGAACTTGGGAAGTCTTGGTATCTGAGTTCAAATCCAGTTTCATCCCTCTTATGTGCAATCAAAATCAGGTCATTGAACCTGTGCACCTGCCTTCTAGCACCTTCAAAATGATACTGATAATATTAAATATAATACCATTAACGTGCTGATAACAGTAAGACCAAGACTGTGGAGAGCTCAGTATAGCCTACTACGCATAAACCTTGATAGAAAAAATATCTATTATTAGTACTAGAAAGAAGAAGTAAATCATAAATTCAGCAGGAACTAATCCACTGCCCCAACCTAAAGGAAACATTAGCAGCTGGCACTTTAGCATCTGGTTTTTGGAAAGTGCTTCTGAAGTCCAGCAGTAGACAGAGAAATCTGAGACAACATTAACTCATTACCGGAATATATAAAGATGCTCCCCCAAGGTGAATGCATCTCATTCTCAACCAGGAGACCTGCTCTCTACCTCACTACTCAGAAAGTCTGGGGCTTCGAAGGATGCTCTGCTGACACCCCAGGCAGGACATGGGGCACCTCAGACTCAGAACGCAGTCACAACAGCAACTCCTGCCTAGATTTCACCCTGATCACACAGTAGAATTTCAGAGTAGGGGAAAGAGTAAGTCTCTAAAAGAAACTCTAAAGCCTAATCGAAAGAGTTCTTCTAAGAGAATAAAGCACATCAGCTACTACCAAAAAATAGTCTTAGATGAGTGCATTCATGATACCTAAAAACATAAACTATAATAAGAGAAATGGGGAAGACGGAGAAATCTAATTCACTCCAACAATAGCAGCCAGAGAGCACTGATCCATTAAAGATAGGAGGTTCTCAGATAAACAGAAACTCCCCACAAGCAGTGCCACAATTAAGGGTCCAAACAATATGGCTATGATATAGATGACCGACCGTTTTTGTCACCTGATTTACAAGGCCTCTCTTCTTGAAAGGGAAGTGTTCAAACAAAACTGCCCCCTCAGAGACAACGTTTCTGGTCGTCCCTGCTTCATCCAAATGAGCCATGGAAGATGATCTATACTACAGATTGTCTAAATGTTGGGACAGCTACTGTATAGACTGCTTTTGTAATTTAGACATGGAGAAAATAATTAGGTCATCATGCGTATATCAAGACCTTTGGTCATTTCACAGCAGTTGATCAATGGCTATCCTGCCTGCTCTGAACCTCAAAATGACCCTTGGTGACATAAAATTCAAGTGTCACCATCACATTTTGAGAAAGAAGTGTTAGACAGGGTAATGAGCAGCTCACCGCTGCTTTATTAGAAATTAATGCTTAATCCAGTATTATCTTGCTCACTCTGCATTGTATGTGGATGATTTGGTAGAGATGCAGAATTGCAGCAGCAAATGATAGCTAGATTACCAGAGATGAAGAGGATTGTGACCGGGAGAGATGAAAACACACAGCCACTTAGGGCAGGTGCCTACTGTTCTGCACTGTTACGGGTAACGCAGTGCTCAAGTAGAAAATGACAACAGATTACTCTGCAATCACGAGTGTAGATGCATTAAACAGAAGAAAGTGTAATAATCACAGATTTAGGCTCAGGAAGTCTAAATTACCTAAGCTCTTTGAAACTATTTCTTTCCCTTTAATACCCATAGCCACAGAGCTATGGCATGAGGGGAATAAATCCGATAATATGTACATAAAACACAGCAGAGAGCCTCGTTAGCAATAACTAGGAAAGGCAATAGTTGTTTGCTTAGTAAAATAAGAAAATAAATTCGGATTTTACAGTGAATCAAGCATGATTGGATCTGCACTGAGCATCAGTTAATAATTACGTAGCATCAGAAATATCTACTATGGATACTGCTTGAGAAGAAGTTCAGAGGCTTTTGCCAATATTACATATTCATATAAAGCCTATCTGACATTTGGGGAAATAGTCCATGGAGTTTTCCAAAAGTCTGCTTCATAAAAATTGTGTGAAACAAAAAGTAGTATGGAAAATGGAGGTTATGAATTTGTAGAGGTAAAAATATGACTTCCTAAAAATCTTTATTTACTAATATTGAATTTGTGTGCATGTGTGCATGGACGTATGTGTTGTTGTATGCATGCCGCAGCACACATATGGAGATTAAAGGACAGCCTTGGGGACTCAATTCCTTCTTTGTCTTTAATTCAGTTCATGGCTTCTAGAGATTAAACTCAGGTTATCATTCTTACACAGTTGGCAGTTACCCAATAAGCCATCTTGCAGTTCCTAAACATAAGTCTTACTCAAAAGCATGCAGTCCTTGTAATCCCGGTACTAAGGAGATTGAGGCAGAAAGATCATGACTTTAAGGACATTCTGAACTATGTAGTGAGTTAGGTTAGTCTAAGCCTGTGTCTCATCCATGTGTGAATACATATTTTCATACATGTGCGGGTGCGTGCCTGTGTGCATATGCACACGCACACGCACGCACACACACACACACACACACACACACAGTTATAATGAGATCCCCTCAGAATAATACAGGAATCTAACATAGTGTCAAGGTTTTGCCCACTTGTTTAGCAGCTTCCCTCAAAACTTTGAAATGAATAACATTTGTATAATGGTAGTATTGCTACTTCCTCAGTCCTGAAGACTGACCACCTCCCATCAATGTCTTGCCATAATCCATTTGGAAACATGCATCCTTCTCAGCAGGTGTGCTCAATCTTCATTAGAAGTAGGAAGGTAAAGAAATTGCTAAGAAATGGAGTCACAGGAAGCTATCATCAAAGACCATATAATCTAGTCCAAAATGGAATGCAATCTACCAGAAATGTAATATTTCTGTAAAATTCCATCACCCTGTGGAGTCTGCACTACCCCAAGCGATACATGCCTGAGACTATTTATTTATCTGAAATTTCATAAATGTCCCTGGATTGCTTCCTATAACAGTTGGGAAAGTCAAATAATTGTCAGCAGCACTGAGCTCCTGTCATCTCCTGTGTACTCTTCCTATTCTCCTAATGGTTTGTTTGTTTTTCAGCGCTCGGTGCATGTTCCTTTGTACTTCAGAAGTATTTCCTCTCACACTGTCATAGGGCCTGCACTGTCTTCTCTTTCTCTCTCATGTGTCTGTGTGCCTGTCAGGTTACTCAAGGAGTACACGGTTCATTCCACTGCCCACCATGGATATGACAAGCTTTATGGCCACTTTCAGTTAGTGTCTACGTTTTCCAAACTCACTGTTTTCCAGCCTCTTGGACAGTTCATTCTCTAAAGAGGAAACCCGACCCTTCCTCCAAATTATCCT
>LOEQ01013046.1:2846-13217 GCA_001685075.1 Bramus lutescens
GCTCCAATGTGGGTCTCTGTCTCTATCTCCATCCATCACCAGCTGAAGGTTCTCCTGGTCCCAGCACCCAAACAACTGAAGTCATCTTTTTTAAATAAAATTTTGTTCATGCAATATAATCTGATCAAGGTTCCCCTCCCTCATGTCCTTCCAGAACTCCCTCACCTCCCCACTTGCCCAACTTCAAGCCCTTTATCTCAAATTCAGAAAACCAATTAGCCAACAAACAAAATAAAACATATAAACCAAAATAAAATACCCAACATCCAACACACACACACACACACACACAGAGAGAGAACAAAGAAATAAACAAACAAACAAACAAAAAACAAAATCAGAACTGATAATATACAAACAAAACACCATAAGCCACTTTATTAGGTGGTGGGCAGGCATCCAATTGGGCTTCCCTTGTTACAGCTTGTCACCAGGCCATTTCCTATCAATTTCTTGTATTGTGGGCTGAGTTGACAACACAAATATAAAAAGTATCTTGAGTTAAGAACACATGTTTCAAAGCCTGGGAGTTGTACCAATAGCCACTCCCAAGAGCAAGAGAATTTCAACAGCTTAGGCTACAGAAAAGCTGTGGCCCTTGTACGGCTGAAGGTTCTGACACCTGAGGTCTGCCAGAGAGAACACCTGTTGCTGCATTAAATAGTTCTAAACTAGCCCAGAATGGAGCATAATAAAGGATAAACTTACAGAAAAAGTAGAGATCCACATTCCTCCATGCTCTCCAGTCACTGTAAAATCCAGCAGCCAAGGGGCTTGCATATGCTTTTATGTCTGGATTTATAATACATGAAACCATGCTGAAAGTGGGCCAGTATCTTACAGGCTATTGACTGAAGGAGTTCCCACAGCACCTCCCCCTTTGTGTAAATAAGAGAGTTTTAAGTCTGAAATAAAACAATATACAATAAGAACAAGTATCAAGTATAAAAATTAGAATTAAACCAGCATGTGCAACATCAAACAAGAAACAATTGCTAAATGTTTCAATACTTATCCAATAGTTATGCAAATATGAGGCAATTTCAACACTATACATTACAATTATTGAAATGGAATAAAATTACTCAACTCATGAACAACAGATTTCCTCCAAAGTGATTCAAGATCTAAAATAATATGTCATCATGTATGATAGATTCTTAAGATTTTCAAGAAGATTATGAATAAAATAAGCCCCTCAGAAAGGCATATATATACATATATATATGTGTATATATATATATATATAGTCATATTTTCTCTCATGTACAAACTCTATGGTATGAGATATCAGAGTCAGAATGGAGAGAAGAGGCCTGGAGAGTGTAGGGAGCAATAGAAGAAAATGGAAGTTCACTGAATTACATCTTTTATTTGTATATAGATTTCTGTACATTTTATAAAGAAGTTGTTAAGAATATCAGTTGTACATGGGGTAATTGTGATTCCAGCAGTTGGAAGTCGGAGGCAGAATATTCCTGAAAGTTACAATTCAATCAGGCTACACTGAAAGACCCTGACTCACAAAACGATCAGGACGTGCCTAGATACAATTTTTATAGTTACATTCAGATTACATGCTTTGTTTATTTGGGGAAATGAAATGGAAGAAGATAAATAAACAGAAAATGATCAAATTGTTGTATTTTTTCTTTTTACTAAACTAGAAAATGTCTACAGTGTGAAACGCAAAAAAAAACAAAAAAACAAAAAAAAACCATCAGTTTGTCTATTTGAGCTCTTGTCACCAGGATCCTACCTGAAATGCTTCCCAGTTATCTCTCCTGGGTTTCATATTGAGTCACAAGTACTTCACACATGTTTCTAAATAATGCATTTCACAGTGCATTTCTGTCCCTGGACAAATTCTATGGCTTTACATTGCCATAGAATAAAATATCTAATCACAAGCCATTCTTTTTTTCTATCAACTCACATGGCTCTGTCTGTATTATGTTTCATTTTTTTTGCCTTTGTCTCATGTCTACACTATACTGATATAAATTATGACCTTGCCTTTTGTTTAACCATAGGTCTCTTGTTATCATCAAATATTATTATTTTTATAACCTCAAATTTTTCACTTTTAGAGCAATCAGTACTTAGAATAGTTCATATACTACTTAAGATACATGTGTTGTAGCCCATAGAAGCAACAAAGCAGGTCTCATGGGGCTCATAGACACAAAAGCAACAAACACTGACCCTGTATGGGTCTGAGATAAATCTTCTACATATGGCTTATGGTTGTGTAGCTTGGTGCTCTTGTGGGATTCCCAACAATGGGAATAGGGTGTCCTTGACTCTTTTGCCTGTGCTTAGAACATCTTCATTTCACTGGGTTGTCTCATCTAGCCTTGATATGAGAGTCTGTGCTCAGTCCTATTGTACATTATTAGACCATATTTGGTGGCTATCTCTTGGATTCTTGCTCTTATTTTGAAAGCTTTTGATTTATTTTGTTTTGAAGGGACAAGGAGGAGGAATGGATCTAGGGGAGAGGAGAGTTGGAGGGAGAAACTGGATAGAGTGGAGGGAGGGGAAACTGCAGTCAGGATGTAATGTGTGGGAGAAGAATAAAAGTTAAAAATAAATAAAGAAATAAAATCATTTTTCCTTTAAAAAAGAGTAATTTGTTCAATACAAATATGAAGTGTCCACTTTAGATAGTAGTCCTGCAACAAGCATCAACTAAGAATGCAGGGTTCAACAGAAATGAGAAATGGTAAATAAAGAAAATGGAAAATAGAAAACATTTTTAGAAGGTGAGCCCAAATCCACTTTATAACAGAAAATCATAAGAGTGTGTTAAGAAAAGAACCTAAAAGCATAAAACATTAAAAGTTACACAGCAGTAATCATTTGATGTAAGTACTCCTCACAATATACATAAACAGTTTTAGAGGTTCACTTTTGGATTTCATCTCTCCCTCTGTGGATTTCTTAGGCTTCTTATTCATGTACATAGAAATTTTAAGCTACTAAAGGAAATAGATTTTCCTTTCTTGTGTTCAAGCTATGTGGTTATTATTTAGAGCAACTCTAGCTGCGGCCAATTAGTAAACATGAAAGAAATTTTTGAAAGAGCTACATTTCCATCTAATGTATCCTACTGGGGGACTTCAGATGCCCTGGGAATGTGAATCTGGGTCATTCAGGACTGCAGAGCTTATGTCTGCTCTGGATGTCAAAGCTAAAATGTTACTGCTGGGAAAATGAAAAATCAGAATATAAGACAAGAACCAGTCCCAGGGAGTAAGTCACAGCAGAGGAAGGCAAGCCTGTTCCAGGAGGGACCTCAAGAGAACAGAAAGCATTATGGTAGAAAGGCCTCTTCTCTGGGATGTTGTAAACACTGCTTCACTATCTTCCTGGAATGCCCATCTCTTCTTTGTAATTATCTTACATTAGGATCTGCAGAATGGCCCAGTGGAAAAGATGTGCTAACCATAATCTGATATATGATAATTTTTTTGCATTTTCTTAAATTATTTATTTATTAAGCTTTTGTTTACTGATCTGCTGAATGAGAACTAAGAGCATCCCCAGAGTATGAGCCTGACATAATATATGTAACTTCACAGTGTGTGCATATTAGTGAAAATGGCCCAGACTTATTGTTGTGCCCATGACAAGGCCAGGAAGTCCATTTATGAGACTGTGACATCCTATTAAAATTATGTCATTAACCTCTTAAGATATGAATATCGAAATATCAATAATCTTGAAAGTCAATCTTTGTTCAAAACAGCTACAGGAAAGAATATATTATCATTCTTATCCTATAATAGTAAAAGAGAAACCTCATGGTCCCACAGAAGCCAGGGTGTGTGCTAATGTCCGTGCTCCTAACTGAAGTCTAGGTGGCTACCTGAAACAATGTTGGTGCTCAAGGGCCATGTTGCTTCTGGCGCCAGGCTAATCTGAGTGACCTGCATTGGCACCCAGAGCCATGGTAACATCCAAGTTGCTGCTGAGGACCATGTCTGGGTGTCTGGTCCTACCTCAGTTTTACTCTATGTTGGTGTCTGTAGCCCATGTTGCCAAGAAGGTCCACACAGATGTCGAGGGGCTGGGCTACCACCTGTGTCCACATTGGTGTCAAGGGCCCGTGCCACCACCAGGGCCATGCAGATCATGGTGGTCTGTGCTGCCACCCATAGCCCTGGTGTCATCCAGGCTTGAGCAGCTGTTGGTCCTGTCTGGTTCTCTGACTCTACAGCAGTCAGGATCTATTTTAACATCTGTAGCTCATGTTATCACTGAAGACCTAGCAGATGCCCAGGGAATGGGCTACCACCTGAGGCCATGTTGGTATTTAAGGGTCATGGTGGTGCTGGAGCAGATGCTCGGGGAATGGCCTCTTCTGCCACCAATGACCATGGGCACATCTGGACCCAAACTGCTACCAAGGGCCATGTCTGGGTCCATGGTATTGCTGAATCTGTGCTCTGTGTTGATGTCCATGATGTATATTACCACCTGGAGCCATAAGAATCATGTCTATTAAAATCTGAGAGCCAGGCTGAGCCAGCACTGTCCTTTGCTGGCCTTGCTCTTCAATTGCTGTTGTAGCAGGAGAGCTGGTCCCACTCCTCCCCTCACCATATGCATGGGAGAACTGACCCCAATGGCATGGGTTCAGGGAAGCTAACTCTGCACCTTGTATGAAGGCTGGTCTAAGCTGGAGACCTGCACTGAACAACTCAGCTACCACCCAGGCCATATCCAATGCTTTGAATTGGTCCAATGCTTTGAATTGGTCCACCCCAATATATACCCCATCTTTGACCTACTGGAGCATGTGAAGGGACTGGTCCTGCCTTCAGGATCTTTATGACTTGGAACGACAGCGAGATACCTGAGAGAAGCCTTGATGAGGGTCCAATATTGATGGTGTATTAAAAGTCAGAAGCCTTGAGCCAGACCAACAACTCATTGTTGATGTGAAATTCACCTCTGTTTGCTATGAATATTACCATTGGTTGTTAAAGTTGTTTTAGCCAATGGCTTAGTAGAGTAAAACCAGGTGGGAAATCTGAACAGAGATATACAGAGTCAAAGAGACACCACATAGCTGCCAAAGGAGAAAGATACCAACAGAACCTTACCGGTAGGTCACAGCCTCATAGTGTTACAAAGATTAATAGAAATGGGTTAATTTGAGATGTAAGAGCTAGCTAGGAATATATCTAAGCTATTGGCCAAACAGTGCTGTAATTAATATAATTTCTGTGTGATTATTTAGGTCTGGGAAGCCAGGAAACATAAGAGTGGTCTCTGTTTACACCAATGAACAATTATAAGCAAAGTTATTTGGATAAGAGAATATGTTGCATGACACACCACAGCTCCCAATACCACCTTTTGCAATGACGAGGCCTGGATACTTGGGTTATAAGACATGAAATTCATTCCCTGCCTTATTCTTTACTCTGTCCAATCACCCTGCAACTCAATTTCTTGACCCCGCCCTCACATTTATGTCACCAACTACAAAGGAGTATAGGAGGCTTTCATGTTACTACACTAGAAGGAGTTAGCCATTAAAGACATATCAAAATAAAAGAACATTTATTTTAGAAAGAAACTGACTTCTCTATTTTCAAGCCATTAAATCCATATCCTGGTAAACCGGACTAGAATTTTGAAGCAAAGCTCACAACTATGCTGGCCTGTATAAGATCAAGTCATACAACACTCCTGCCTGAAAGAAACAGGGGCTTCTTAGGCTCCACAATTAGCTGTGAAGCTATTGAAAACTGATGGTTTATTAGGAGGGAGAATCCATTTTCTTCAGGGATGTGGCCATGGTGGATTGCCCATACTGCAATGGACGGCCCTACGTCCTTCCACAGAAGGTAAGCCATAATTAGGGTCAGTACATATGTGTATGGGAACATAAAATCGAAAGAACTATGTAAGGGGCCATCCAGGAGGAGCTGGAGTGGAAGTGCAGGGAAGATATAATCTAAGTAGATTTTATGTCTGTCTGTGTGTGTATGTGTGTGTGTGTGTGTGTGAGAGAGAGAGAGAGAGAGAGATAGAGAGATAGAGAGATTACCAAAGAATAATGTTTGCTCTGTAGACATTAGTCTATAGTTTAGATCATGTTGTCTAGTGCTCGGATTTCATTTTTAGAAAGGCAAGAGGCCCTTAAGCTATTTTAGAGAAGAGAAGACGGAGAAGGTTGTGAACTTCCCCAAAGCCCACGAATAACTCCATATAACACACAGAGTTCACAGCCCCCACGTGGAGACTGTTTCACTCTAAAGCTCTTCATTTGTAATGTATTGGGAGCAGGTGCAATTTTCTAAAAAGTACTTGCCAATATAATCTGCATAGGAATATAAATATTGTTACAAAAAAGAATGAAGAGAAGTTTTAAATAAATTGATAAAAATATATGATACCAGTCATAATGTTGTGAGTACCAACCTGTTTCCAGCAATTTCTTCCTGGGTCACCTCTTTAATTCTTTCTTCCTAAATGTTGATTATTAGTTCATTACTTGCTCAAACAACAAGTACCTCTTTTTTTAACAAAATAAAAATTTTTATTATGTAAAGAATAAAGAATGGCCCCAAAAAGAAAGATCAAATGGAAGCCAAACTAAACAACATTAGAGGAAATATCAAATCCAGTAGAGCCATGCCTATAATGTGGAAATCTCATTGGTTTAATCTAGGATTTAACAGCCTAAAGTGTATTGATCATGTCAGTTATGCAACCTGTAGACCATGTAATGCCTTTCGATTGCTGTGCTATGTGCTTGATGTTTTCTTATTTGGATTTCCCATCGTCCTATATCTTCAACAACCCAGGGTCTACATTTCAAACTAATAGCACATGTCACCTGGCTATTAACCACATTCATTTCCTGTCTTTTGGATGGAAAACAGGTTGCACATCTCTTCCAGTTTAAAGAAAATCCTGCTTGCTTAACATTTCCAACATTTAACCAATGCTTGTCTGTAAACACAAGGACCTTGTGCCTCTGCAAATTCATATCATCAGACTGTGGATCACAAGTACACTTCCTGTCCAGATTAGACGGCAAAAGTCTTTTAGACTCAAGAGTTGAGGTTTTAACAATGTTAGATTCTGGTAGATTTCCGTCAAGAGAAGAAAACGGATGACAAATACATCCAAGATCTGATTCTTCATTGCTGCACTAATCAGCATGTAATAAACAATCATGACAAATGTGTTTACATTGTGCTCAATACCAGAACTTTTGGAGATACAGAATAATGATACATAATGGTAAATTATACCTTGAATCTCAAGGAAATTTTTTTTAAGAATTCTTCCTTCATGTCTCATTTTCCTGTATTCAAAAAAGGGATTGGTCTCTACTGTTCTAAGATTTCAAAGATCTGTCCCAGAATATTTATCCTACCTCCATCTTGCCTTCTGATCATCTCTCTGGTTTACTGATATTGGCACCTGTCCTTCCTACTTCTCTATCTTTTCTTTCTAATATTTCATATATATAATATCCTATATATGAAATGCCATATATATCACCATAAATTTCTATGAACCTCAAAATAATGACAAGACTCACTTCACAGGTCTGTTTCAAAATCTCTGAAGGCCTTCCTGTTAGTTTAATTTAATCAGACAATGACCTAGTTTGCTTTCCAAAGTCCAGTTATGTAGCCTATAAATCATGTGGTTTCTTTTGTTTGTACCACCAATGCATCTCCAGTAAGTGTTCAGTTTCTAAGATTGTCATTTTATTTGCTTGTCAAAGATTTTTAAGTTGTTTACAGTTTCTTCTAGGGTTTGACATTTCATGAGCACGCTGATGCATCCAGAGGAGAATTTCAAATACCTCACTTTCACAACTAAATATTTAGGGCTGATTATACAAATAATTCACTCTTTATACAAACATGCGTTCATGAGTCAGTAACTGGGCTTGAAAAGTCACAATTTAATAACTAATAAAAAATTTCACATTTTTTTGAAGTTATTTTTTTTATCAACCCTGTATGGTAGAATTCATTAGACCACTTCAAGGATGATAAAAATCAGCTCACAGATACAGGATGACCTCTTAAGCAGCCATGCTTGCTAACTGATTAGATAGGAGCTTGAATGCACATTAAATTGCAGGACCAATGCACATTACATTGTTATTAGAGCAACCAGACATTAACGCGACATGCAAATGTCACATACACTGAGCCATGCAGAATCATTTCTCACAGTGTATATTTTAATTACTTTTCATTTTATCTTCTTTTTTTCTATCAGCTAGGCATGGTTACCTCATTTAACAGTAAGTGAAATGTAAGCATGCCAAGGTTATTTAATGTTGGGCCATCAGTTAAGTATCAAAGACCAAGTCCTTTTTAAATGGATGGCCACCTCTTTTCCACTCTCTGCCCCCTCTCTTTACAGATCAGTATAGCTCAGCTAGTTTTTATCAGTTAGTTAATTTGTATAAGTATAACCAAACTTACTTTGCTCTAATTATGACTTTATAACTGAACATTATGAGCTTATTTTTACTTCACATTTTTCTCACTTGTAATGGAGATTCAAATTAATATGTATGATTTATTTCTGGAAGTCATATTTTCAACTAGTATTTCAGTGTGCATCTGAAGATTTCACTGTAGGACCTCAAGAAAAGTGGACTTCCTTGCCTCTTTAATTAGTAACACCTCACATGTTGGTAATTCCATGCAGCAGTGTCCAGAACACAGGACAGAGGTATAATTCTGATCAAACTGTAGATTTGTTCTTGTGTGTGACATTCAGTAAGTCACTAATGCTCTCCAAACTTTATTCTTATATTTAAAATAAAATAAGCACCTTTATTTCCCTCTATTCTATCAAACTTCTACATCTAACTTCAACTGTATCAACTTTAGTTTGTAACAAATATATGTTTAAGAAAGACATAAACTTTGTTTCTATTTCAAGAAGTTCATTTATGAGAAAACAGACACCTATAAAGTCTGCAACTCTATCAGTATTACACCCTTCCCTTCAAACTCCTCCCATGCCCTTGTCCCATACCAAATCCACGAATTATGTGGGAGGTCCTTCTGTGTATGTGTTGCTTTCATTGGTTAATGATCACAGCTGTTCTGGCCAATACCTTAGCAGAGTAAAGGCTACAGTCTTGTGATACACAGATTAATAGAAACGGTTTAAGATGTAAAAGTTAGTTAATAAGGATCCTGAAGTAATAAGCTAAGCAGTGTTGTAATTAATAAAGTTTTTGTGTGATTATTTGGGTCTGGGTAGCCTGGAATAAAAGAGCGTTCTCAATCTACACATGACCTCTTCTTCAGTTATTATTGCTGCACATATGTGTGTGCCTGTGCTTGTGTGTGAGCGTGAGTGTTCATATGGGCATATAGGGACATATTTGCTTATCATCAACCGCCTATGAAGCCCATTTAGTACTGTTCCTATACACACGTGTATGTGGTTGATCACTTGTGACTGAACAATTTATGTAGGAGCTCACTTCTGAAGGGAAGTGCCTCTCCTTTTCCCAACAGATATGTTTTTTTCAACTGAATATCTACAAACATTCCATCTAAAACTTGTAATTGCTCTACAGTTTGTAAGTATAAGAATAACCTTGTTATAACTCTAAAGAGAGATAAAATCAGAATGTTGTAACTAATAACATATACATTACAAGCTTAATTTCTTAGTCTTGTAGCTCAGGTCTATATTTCCAGCTATTCCAATGGGTAAGGTTCAATGGAAGGTTACAAGTTAAATGCCTGTCTGTGCTACAGAATGAGTTCAATGACACATTGGATAAGTTAGTAAGACCTTGTCTGAAAATAAAAGCTCAATCTTGCACTTGGCCTTATGTACAACAACTACAGGATAGATAAAATAGACTCCTGTAAGTTATCCTCTGAAAACCCAATGCACATTTTAGTATAAGTACATACACATGTACATGCACACAGCAAATAAATAGATAAATGCAAAAAATAAGTAAACAGCAATAAAAGGAATACAAGGATCTATACAAACAGCTCATGGTAGAGCACGTTCAGACAGGTTTAATCTCAAGAAATGAAAAAAAATCATAAATATCCTGTGAAAAAAATTTTTCCTTGAAATTGAAAGTTTAATTATATCAAATTTATATGTCAGCAATTTCTCAGCCCAAATTACCTTGGACTTGCTATTAAGGTTTGTTCTGTAGATACTGCCCATGATGTTTCTTTCTGTTTAAAAAACAGTCTTTTTTGTAGTAGAATCTGTGTGCTTCCCTTCTTTGAGTTGTGCTGGTGAAGGGTTGCTAGATGTCTGATTAATTNTGGGCATTGTTGGATTCCTTAGGTTGTGATTTTCCTTCTATTACTTTCTGTAAGGCTGGAT
>LOEQ01013047.1:0-23152 GCA_001685075.1 Bramus lutescens
TCTCTCTCTCTCTCTCTCTCACACACACACACACACACACACACACACGCACACTCAATTTCTCTCAGTTATGGGTAGATATGATGTGAATCTGTGAAGAAATGGATTTCACACAGACATGTTAAGAGTCCACACTCAGTCTGACTTCTTCTCATGTTTGTTGACTTCTTTTCTACAACAAGGACGCTTACAATCAATGGTTTTACCTTCTCAGAATGAACATGTTGCAGTTCTGGCTCTGACGTTGCTAGCATTATGTGGTTTACCATTTGGGAGGGTATTAGTGCCTCAAAGTGGGGAAAACAGTGAGATGAAACTTGCTTCTTGTTTTGTGGAAATAGCCCACAGGGTGTCACCTGGAAGAGGCCACAAGGAAGCCAAATGCTACTGACTCTCTAATCTCGGAAAACCGGCTACTAGAACTGTGAGAAAATAGTTACTATTGTATATAGGCTACTCACTTTAAAGTATTTTGTTCTAGCAAACTAAAGCAGGCTCATCCATCAGTTGCATCAGACTTTCTCTCAGCTGATGTTTTCTTCTTGGTAGTGTCCTCATTACCAGCAGAATGGCCAGACATTCTGATTTGCCCCGGGTGGAGATGAGCATGACATTTGGCTGTCTTATATTCTAGGAAACCTTGTAGGAGCCAGGCATCACTGAGATGTTTGATCATCACACTTGAAGGCAACCCTGCCTGAATTAGTAATGACATCATAAGGAAGTGGTTCCCTACCTTCCTAATGCTACAACCCTTTAATACAGTTCCTCATGTTATGGTGACTCCCAACAATAAAATTATGTGATTGCTTCTTCTTAACTGTAACTTTGCTGCTATTTTGAGTCATAACGTAAATATCTAATATGTAGTTTTTCTGATATGTGACCCTGTGAAATGATATTTCAACCCCCCAAAGGGGTCATTGTAGCACAAATTGTAAAAAACCAGAGAAACAGATATTGGGGTTCAACCTGAAAACCAGAAAAGCAAGACAGCTAAACCATTAGAGAAGTCTTACCTCTACCAAGGCTGGGTGACCACAGACTAAAGCACACAGCCTCTCTGTCCTCTCATTTTATATTCCCTCTAGTGCTGGGATTAAGGGCATATGGCTACCAAATATGGAATTAATGTAAGCCACCACCACCTGGATTTATTTCTGCATTGGTCTTGTGTAGCCCCTGGTGGCCTTGAATTCACAAAGATCTATCTGACTCTGTCTTCTAAATTCTGTGATTAAAGGTGTGTGCCACCACTGCCTGACCTCTAGTGGCTTTTGTTGTATCTCTGGTCTTCAGCCAGATTTATTTATCAAAATACAAATAATATATACTCCTACAGGTCATGACCCACAGTTTGAGAACCCAGCAAGGTTTAAGCTATCTGGAGCTGGTGAGTGATGAGTGTCAGGAATTTGATTGATGCATACAAAGGATAGGGAGTATGGAACTTTAATTGTAATTGTGATTAATTGTAATCAACTGATTAATTGTGATTAATTAAGGGAAGCATGTGGGATAGGTACTGAAGAGTAGGGAAAGGTTTTATGGCTGAGAGGGGCTTGCCTGACTTTCTGTAGCTTGTATGTTTTTGGCCTCGTGGATCCTAACAATCATCGCTCCAGGTGCTTTACCTCTGCTGATAGAAATGAATCAGGTTGGCATTTTGATGCCCTGTTACAAAAGGCAGCTTTATCTGTACCGCTAATGAAAATGTCCTGAATGCTGCAAAGTCTGTGTTTCTGTGATCCAGGTTGAGGTTTATGTTTTCTCTGTTTCAGTAGTGAAATGCAGAATAATTCCTTTGCTCTGAGATATTAAAATAAAGTGGCTTTGACTTTAGTATTCTGTGGAAGCGTAGGTTCAGGGATGCAGTCATTGAGTCGTAGTCTAATATCAGATTGTATCATTTCAAGGCAATAAGGTTCTTCACAGCGTTTTAAACACTTACCATGCTGATTGGCAACACAGAATACATCAATGTTATCTCTGTGGAGGTTAAGATTGCCCAAGCACTAGAATTCACAAGGGGCATATATTTTCCGTGCAATAAAGACCATGGTCCTGATTTAATCTTATTTTGAAAGCATTAACAGTCAATAAACTAGTTACCACTAAAAGGTAACAGTCAGCTTAGTCTGGGTAAGAAACAAAACAAAACACAGCTCTTGTGTACCCTCAGGAACAGTGTAAAGCCCATGAATGCAATGCCCCCCTTGCGGTTTGACATTCTCATAGTGTTTTTTGATTACAAGAAAAGAAAAAGTGGCAAACAAAAGCAGTCTTTGATCAGTCAGAACGCTTTATGCAGTTATCTTGCCATGCACCATTCACTCTGGTTCCAGGAACCTCTCAAGTGCTCTTTAAATCCTGAGTACACACTTCGCTGGGGAGAGAAAGACAGTAGGAAGATAAATGGAGACGCAATCCCAGGCAATATCTTTACAAAGGTTGCAATGTAACAAGTTAATGAAAAGTGGTGAGTTTTGTTGTTCTGTGGGTTTTTTTTTTTAATTTTGAGTCCAATTAGTAAAGCACGATAGACTCTAAAATCTCCATCTGAAAGTAACTTAACTGGCATTGACTTTGACTGGGGAATGTCATGTTTATCCTAACTCTTCTAACTTAAGAGAGTGCACTCTTCCTTTGCCATGCCTACCACTGTGTAGCAGGAAAGTTGCGCTTGAGGAGAGAAGGAGGGCCGGCTGTTATTTTCTATCACACTGTCCAGCTTCTACCCAAAGCATCCATTGTGATTAGTGGTAGACATGAATCCTACCAATGGTGACATGGGCATTTGCTGCATGGGGGAAGGGGGGTTCTTCTTCCTTCCCTCTTCTTTCCTTTGCCTTTGTTTTTCTTCCTTATTGTACCCAAACACATTTAAATACCCTCTCAGCTGTCCATATATAGACAGAGTATATAGACTACTGTTTCAGTCATCTCTGGAAAAGATTCTGGGTCCTTTTTCTCAGCTTCATTAATGTCCTTTCAACTGAAGCAGGACTCGTGGTATGTGGCATTGAGTTAGACTCTGAATTCCATGCGTATGTCCTCTTCCTACTGGAACTCAGTAATACCAGTGTCAAAGAAGAGATGATGTGAACAAACTTTCTGTGACTAATCATAGCAGATCCACCTCATTTCATTGTCCAGTGCTATAACCATGGCCGCACACACATACACACACACACACACACACACACACACACACACACACACACTTGCTTTCTGTACAGCTGTTTGTCCACACAGCCCCTGTAGTTTCCAAGGTACACAGATGGAACCCAAGAGACACATCTCGTTATCTTTTACATTCTTGGATATGGAGTGGGGCAGACTCTAATCAACTAAAGTGAACAGTAATCAGAGATTCATGATATAGCTTTGTGTCTAGGTAGGTTTCAATTTGTTAACTTTTGAGCATTTATATCTTAATACTAAAACCATTGGCTTTGTTTTGTAGAGCTCCCCTAGACAGCACATCTATATGCACTGCCTTATTGCTTAAGAAATATGGATGCTAAAGTTGACAACCAAAGCAGAGTATAAGATGGTATATGATTTTCTATGAACAGAGACGGAAACAAACATTCTCTAATGCAGGACACAAACAGTCTCTTATCACTTATGTTCTCTGCATAGCTAAAGTCAAAGGCTCTGGATAACCTTCCATTTACTCATCAAACAAGCACCCCATGTTTCAAAACACAAACATGAAAAATAATAATAACAATAATTGATTTTAGTTGGAAATCATTGATCAGTTTCTTCAAGTCATCAATTATATGGAAGAAAACCATGATTTCTTCGGATAATTTTGTTATCAAAGGTGTCTACTCAATACAGTCATATTACAAATTGAAAATAGAGAACCTGGCATTTGTTAAATAAGCATATGTGTCTTCTAGGAACACACTTTATTTTTAAGTGATTTTTGTGTTTCAAGCCAAGATTGCTATTATTTTTGTTCTTCGTTTTTTAGATCAAGGAAATAAAAGAGCAACTAAATTGCATTTACTTCAGTCCTGTCATTCAGGGAGTTATTTTCTTTTTCTTCCCTATTATAATAGATATTTCAAGACACAAACTGCTCCATTTTACTTTTAAATAACCAAGGCATTATAATTAAAATTTCCTTGTTTTTTTTTTAAATAATTAGTTACTTGTGGAGTTGTTTCCACGAGTCCCCTTCCAGTATGCCTCCCATTTAAATGAGTTATGAAATAATTAGGGTACACATATTATGGCAAGAGAAGCGAGAAAGAGCCTTTTGTGAAATGATAACCTGACCTTTCCATTCTTGCTCCAAAGGAAACAGGAGAAAGCTTGTCTGAAGGGAAGGAGAATAAAATACACTGCCTCGGGTCACTCAAATGTTATAGAAATAAAACAGCGAGAAAAATGCTCATATTCCTCTTCTCTACAGGAGCAAATATAAGAATCTTGCTTAGAAGGTCAAGTTCATTCAGTGAAGCAGTTTGGAAAATGTATCCCAGGGCCCTGGACTCTCTGAAATGTCTATTTTAGGAAGGTTCAGTTACAGAGGGAAGCTTTCCGTCTCACATGCACAGCAATGCTGTTTACTGTCAATTGATGTGCAGGGAAATAAATTTGTTTGACTCTGTAATTCGTAATGGCCTTAATTATAGCCAATTTAGCTAAATACTCTTGCTATTTTCTGGTTAAAACATAAAAGAGAAAGAACGTGGATGAAATGGTTGTGTGTGTACTGGTCTACAGCTTTTATTGCCAAATAAACCTTGTATAATCATTGATATTGCCCTCAACTTAAATAATTGAACTCTAAAGAATAGGGTTTTTATGTCTCTCAATTAACTTTGTAATAAGTTAGAATCAAAATATATTCCTGACAGGCTACAGTCGGAAATGGCAGCGGGGAACTTGACTGAAGAAAAATGAACAAAATATATTTTAAAAATTCTTCAGTCTTTCACTTTCTTTGCCTTGATATAGATTATGCTTCACGTGGCAATGCTAACTGTTAATTATGCATCCAAGCTTAATCTGCACCAGAAGAACGCGATTCCTTTTCTCTTTTCTTGTGCTGTCCACAGCGTGGTTTTGCTGGCATTGTAATGAAGAAGGTGTAATAGCTAAAGTGACTCAGCTGATAGTAATCAGAAGTTATTCTTCTTTTCACATCTGCAAGACTCCGATGGAATATAATAATTTCACATTAGAGATAACAATTGAGCCTGCCAATGTTTTAAGTCACAAGAAAACGTGACACCATTTAACTCTTCCGTCACAAGGTTCGTGACTGAGGAAATACTGATATGAGAAAAGTGTCAACGTTTGTCCAAGTCTTGGCACGTGAGCTATACGAGATGAAGAGTCGAAGATCTATGGAAGGGTGTGGCCATGATTTCTGCTACATTTATGAAAGAAATGAATAAGGGCAGAGAAACAGGATCTGAGAGATGGATCATATGTGACAATATAAACCAGAAAGCACTCAGGATAGCCTGCCCCTTCCGTCTCCCTGCGCCCCTTACATTTCACCTCCCACAGCAGGAGTAGGTGCACCCTTTCCGTGGAGCACATGCAATATGTGTTAGTAGATTTCGAGCAGACAATTTCACAGGGAAAGAGTAAGCATGTCTTATTTTGCAATGGTGTTTCTCATGAAGCACTCCTAGTTAGTCTACATAGCATACCTAGAGATCTCTAGATTTCTAAGGAAATTTAAGCTGGTAGTAAAGAAAGGACATTTTTACCTTTATAAATCAGTATCTGGCACTGATGATTTTGTCACTATTTTTCTTATAATAAGGCTTAGCATTTAAACAATATCACATAGAGATCTTTGAAACAGACTATTTATTTATATTATATTTTTTCCACATACTAACAAGACATCACACCTAAAGAATGCTCTACAAATTAAATGGAAAACTAAAAGAAACTGGGAAATATTATTGTGCAGAGTACCTAAGTTACCTTATTCTTTTTCTGTCATGATCAACAGCAAAAGGATTGAAGATAAACCATAAGCATAGTCACACACTTTTTCTGTCAGGGTCAATAATGTATATATTTGAAAATGCTGAATAAAAGAAACGAACACATCTCTCCTAAAATTATTATTTTAATAGTCTACATATTAACTTATATCTACATCTATGTAACTATAGTAATGAAATTAATTGGTCACTTGTCTCATAATTATTAAATATGTCTTCTATTAGAGGTGTGAGAATAATTGAAAGTGACTCATTGAGGGCCTTGAAGTGGCCGCATAATTATTCTCAATACAGCAAGAGACTTGATTTGGATCTGGAGTCATAAGGTTAGCACGAAACAGAAACAAATGACACGTTTTTAAAAGCAATAAAGTAAGCATAGTAGGTTATAAATTATTTTCCTTTCTTTGTGATCTACCAAGATTGAGTACACACACACACACACACACACACACACACGGTTTTGATTTTCACAGATTTCAAGGTTTCAGAAACCTTTGTGCCAGTGGTCACAGCAGTTTTCCCATAGAGGGCTTGCCTTGCAAACCTTCCACCCAGAGGAGAACCATCCCTGACACACAGATTTTTATCCCAGTTCCTTAATGGAGAATTTTCTTTACAAAAACTTCTTAGATGAAGGAAACTTTCCTAAGTGGACCACAGGGTTTGCTAATGGAAAGTAACTAAATACTGAGGTTTGTTTCATAGCGTGCCATGACTTCTCCAAAATCAGAGTAAATGCAATGACTGCTTGGTAGACATCAGCATGCTGTGAGTGTATGTGAGTGTTTGAGGTGTGGTGTATCTTTGACCTTCATATTTCTCATCGTGCTCACTAAATGATTTGGTTGGCACAGTGTGTTTCCCAACCTAGCTCAACTAAAGACAAGCAGCCATCAACACAGAACACAGCCAACCCCCTTACTACCTTTCCATCTAGATGTCTTGCCTTATCTGAGCCTCATAGCTTAACTCTAGTGATGAACACCACAATCACAAACTTCACCATTTGATTTATATCCTCTGGACTGTTACACACACACACACACACACACACACACACACATTGCTTTTTACAAAAAAAGAAAATAGATTTGTTGTAACCCTGAGGCTTTACCACCCTTACAAAAGGCCACTCATGAGGTTTATTTGCAGTGTTTCTACCTAGAATACTTCATTATCAAGAAACCCATTTATGAAACCACGTTAGAAACTAAAGCCACGTATACAAATTCAACATTAAGTCTCAACCATGGTTGACTTTATTGCATTGCGTTTTTTGAGGGCTCTCCTGAAAGGAACTTCAAGTCAAATGACTACAATATGCTAGGAGAAATAAGTAGTATTTCTTTGATCCAGACACTAGCTCCAACACTGTCCATTAGGTCTCATGGTGTATTGGATACATTGTAACTGAACATTTTAATTGTTTCTCTGAGATGATTTCCATTTCATGTGACTTATTCTTCATGTAGTCCTTCCTTGTCCATTTGAGCCCTGCGCAGAGAAGTGAGATTATGTATGTTCTTTACCAGCTCTTAGTGCCAGGATTGTGCAGCATCAGCACCTCGACCTGAATTATCAAGCTGAGTAACATAATGCTCCGTCAGAAAATATGTGTCTAGTACTCAGAATTTTATTTCTTTTTATTATTTTGAAGCACACTACTTCCTTCTTAGTCTGTGATACAGAGAGGTAGAGTTTCTCAAGGCATTGGAGAGTCCCTTCTCCTTCCAGAAAGGCATAAGAACTGCCAGTTGGCCAGCTCTCCTCATGAATGTAAATTGTCATTAAAGACATAAGATGTTCCTGGGGTTCAGAGGTTCAGTCTAATTTAAGAGCTATATGTTCATATAAATCTTAATTAGTTACAACTGTGATATAGGAATTGTCCCCCCACTTTATGCTTGTGTTAAAACACGCAGGCTGTAGCCCTAGTTTGTCAGAAGGTCTAAATGCATTTCTTCCAACAAAGCTATCTTTTCTAAGATTACCCCCTGCCAAATTTGTACAAATATCTGTAATGGAAATGTTTCTCTTTAAAAAGGCCCCCCTTTTTTTTGAAAAGCTTTTCCTAGAAAGCACTTTAATGATCAGCATTATTTATGTGGACCATGTAATTATGCAAACAACTTGAGCCTTTCCCTACCAGAACTCTTATAACTTCACATGCCTTCAGAAAATGTGAATAAGATTGCAAAATAATGCCCCAATAACCACTTCCACGCTTTGGAAAGCAAATGTGAGTGCTGGGCTGAGAATGTGTGGTTCGCACAGTGACAATAACAAGGAAGTTTATGGAGGAAACAGCAGGACAAATGGCACCGCCGTTGGAGGGAAACAATTTGGAGAAGTGAAAGATGTTAAATGTTTTAATTTTCTTCCTTGCCAGTAAAATCTTGTAAAACAAGGTGACATATTAAATTTTGTATACAGCAGTGGCTCCAAGAGCCTGTCAACATTTTCATTATGAACTCTATTTTCAGAACTTTACAGCTCAGTTTTAGGAATTCACTCTGCCCTGACATTTGGAGTGCAAGGTCTTACCTGGGGAACATGTGTTTTATGTGTTTTAAAATTATGAGTTGAGCCATTTCTCATTTATACAGAGTAACCTTTTAATACATTGCTTGGCTAGTCTGCCTCAACAATTGCTTGCAGGCAGAGGGCTTATGAGAGACAGGTGACCAAGAGGAAAATTCTACAGATCTGGTCAGTACAGGTCTGCCCTGTGGCCTTTCCTTACTGAGTCTCAAGGTCATAATTACCACTCAGGCAGTCATAGCAAATACTGTTTCCTTTACATCACCCTCGTCCTTCTGGACTCAACTGTGTCACCCGAGAAATGTACTGGGCCAAATATCTGCTTACATGACCCTGATTGACTAGAGAATTCTTAGTCTCCAGTCTGTTTATTTTAGCATTTGTATTATTTTGTAAAGGCCAGAAGACATTTTTCATTAATTTCACAGTGTGTGTTCTAATCTTACTGTTTTGGTGTCTATGTGTCAAAATACAAGTGTGCAAATATGGGTATTTCATCCATATCTATCATATTTAATATAGAGTTGGTTTTAAAACCAATTTTAATAATTTAGCTACTCTCCTACTGCATTATATTTTGAGCTATCTGCAGTTATGTATAAAAAAGTACTTTTCAGAAAGTAACTAGACAAGAGGGAAGAGAATAAACAGACAATGGAACAGAAACACACAAATGTCAGGCTTTGGAATGTCTTAATGACTGACTACCTAGAATGTGTTCCCAAAAGAACTGAGCTCAGGCAGTTTGCAACCACAAGGCGTTCCCTTATTGAAGAGGAGGACTAGAATCATTAGCTCTTGGTGGTTTCAAGAGATTTCTACAAAACCACTATTTTTAATGTGTATTTAGTGTTATGGCACACCCACAACTTTACATTACTTTTAAATATGGCTGTCAAATCCATTTTGAAGTGTGAGAAAACTCAGAATATAATCCTAATACTTCTTGGAAGCACTGCATCATATACTGAAAAGATAATATTTTTCACTACCAATAGTAACCAAAGTTATTGAATAATTTGTTCTTACCCAGTGAACACAACATGGTAGATTTCAGTATACATTTCCGTTTATTCTGATATATTATGCTTTTATTTTATACATGGAAAAAAGACATTTGCTTCTCTTTATATTTTTCTTTCAGGAAACATGTAATACCTGCCCTTGTGAGTGGCTTATTTTTTAGTAGATCTGTTAGAATAAGAAAACCCTTAAAACAAAGCAAAACAACAAAAACCCATGAACATACACAAAGGTTTGAATTCTGAATAGTCTCTAAATTCAGTGTTAGAAAATTAGAAGGGAAGGCAATTGATTTCTTTTGGAGCTTCTCTTTTGCCTTGATACCATCTTTCTCCATCTTCTTGTTGGTTCCAGAACAGAGATAACCTCCAACCTATCCACCTGCCCAACTGAAACCCTAGGAGATGAAAACTCTCACTATTAACTACCATATCATAATTGTGTAGAAAGTTGGCTCTGGTTTCTACAGAACTCTTTCATCCTCTATTTCTAAAGATTTTAAAACATGTTACTATACACAAAATGTGTATACCTATTAATAGGTATATCTATAATGTATGCACAGAATGTATAATTATATTTAGTCTTCTCAAACATAGTTACTTTGCATGACTTTTCTCACTAATTTGAAAGGTATCATAAATGGTTGCAAACTGTAAGGACCTAAATGTGTTTTGGTGTTAGTGACCTGACCTCCCTCCTTCTTCAAAACTCCCTTGGTAATCTCTAGTGATCACAATTTTCAGAATATCTTCTTACATGAGTACAAGTATTTTAGCTTTTGTAAATGAGAGAGAAGTAGTGTTTGCTTTTCTGTATCTTCCTTACTTTATTTATTGTGATGTCCTCCATTGACATTCAATACATATATTGACTGCATAATTCATGCGTGCGTGCGTGCACACAGGCACACAACACATTTCTTAGATGTCCATCCAATGATGGACTTAATTTTTTTCATATTTTGGCTCCTATGAACATTGCTACAATAAATACATGAATGTGGGTATTTATTTTTGAAATGATTTCAAAAATAGTGTGTAGTAGAATGGATAGATCACATGGTAGTTGTATTTTAGTTTCTTGAGGAATCTGCATAATAATTTCTTGGTAGTAACAATTAATCTCCCTGACAGCTTATGCATAGAGCCTTCCTATGAATCTTCATGAGCCACTTTCACTTTCTGTGTTTCTATTAATAATAATTTTAGCGATAGTAAGGTGATATTTCTGAATTGCAACTCCTTATTAATTAGTGATGGTGAATATTTTTGATTTTAAGTATTGGACATTATGTGTCACCATTTGAAAAACAACTATTTAGAGTTCTTAGCCTACTTACAATCATATTCTTGTTCCATTATCTTCTTTTATCATTTTTCCTATTGAGTTACTTAAACTTGTGTATATGAACTCTTGGCCAATAGTTAGTATTGCAAATATCTTGCTGGATAGAGTCACTTCTTCATGCTAAGAGTAGTTTTCTTGATGCCTGGAATCGTTGTGCTAAGATTACCTCTGGCTACTGTCTACTTTTGTTGCCCATTCTTTTAAAGTCTTGTCCAAAATGTGTCTGCCCACACCAATCTTGAGGTTTCCAGATAACCTTGTTGGGGCTAGCTCAACTTGGGAAATATCCAGGCCAGCTTAAAGATAAACAATTATATTTTCAATTATTATAAGGGGAAACCCACACCACAAGAATGGGAAGTCCGAGTTCTTCTGTGTCCTGCAGGAATCACCCAGAGAGAGAGAGAGTGTACCTGGTCCTTCCCAGTATTTCTTCCTGGGCTCCAGGTAGCCACGCCATAACTAGGTGTAATTGGTTAGCAGAGCTTCCCCATCATAATCTCTCATTTTATTAACTTTATAGCTTTCAGTGTTTTATTTAGGTTTTAAACTCAATCGTATTTATTTATTCAACTTATTTTCATTTTGAAATTATAATATAATTACAGCATTTCTACCTTCTCTTTCCTCTCTTCAAACCCTCCCATATAATGCTCCCCACTCTCCTTCAATTCATGGCCTCCTCTATCACTAGCTATTATTGCATGCACATATGTATATGCATATATATTCCTAAATGCAACCTGTTTCAATCATATAATGCTACACTTGTATATATGTTTTTAAAGTAAGAGGTGCAGACCAAGATTTGCTCCTTTCTGTATGTGTATTTAGTTTTCCAAAAACATTTATTTAAAAAACCATCTATCTTTTCTGCAATACATGTTTTTGGTACATTGCCAAATCACCAACTGATGAACACAGGCACATTTCTGAACTCTCCCTTTTGTTTGGCTGGCCTAGGTGCTGGTTTTTAGCTAGACTTGGTTACTTTTTTCAAGTTTGAGATGTTTTGTTTTCTCAATTCAGGTGTTGGGATGTTTTCAACTTGGTCTTTTGTGGATACGTGTGACCTTTATATTTTTAAAATATTTTCTGTGAAAACTGTTATTGTTGTTTTCTTAGTGGCTGTAATGAATCTGCAGGTAGCTTTGTTTGTTGTTTTTGTTTGTTTGCTTGCATGATTGCTTCTTTTTTTTTATTTTTTGAGACAGGGCTTCTCCATGGCTTTGGAGCCTGTCCTGGAACTAGCTCTTGTAGACCAGGCTGGCCTTGAACTCACAAAGATCCACCTGCCTCTGCCATCCCAAGTGCTGGGATTAAAGGTGTGTGGTACCATTGCCCTGCTTGGTTTGCTTCTTAAGTCACTTATTTTAATGAAAATTAATGTTCAGAGTAAGATTGAGCATAGAGAACATGGTATTTCCATATAGCTCCTCCTCCCATATGCCCAACTCCCCCACTATTAGTGTCCATCGGCAGAGACTGCATTTGTTATAGCACCGTTCAGACTATAGCTCACCACAGGGTTAGCTCAGTGTTGCCCATTCTGCATGTTTGGCAAATTAGCAAGGAAATGCACAGACCCTGGTGTCCAATGATTTCTTAGATGCCCCATAGCATTGCCTTTCATGAGATTCACCAACCTAGAATGATATAAGAATGCAGCCTTTCCATGTTGACTTGTCCCACTTCACAATAGTATCAGGGGAGGCTTCTTCATTGGCTTTGCCTGGCTCAATAATTAATTTCCTCTTAGTGTAAAACATCATACACCACATTTCATGGTTATTATGTCTTCCTTCCTCTTCAGTTTTATCAAATACAAACAAAGCTCTCATCAGCATCAGGTGTAAAGTTTTGGGTATACATAAGTTTGGTGGTTGCTTTTTTATTGGATTTTTACTTTCTTTCATTAGTTTGCTTGTTTGCACTAAGGGTCATGTTTATCTTCTGGCTGCCCTCTCACTCTGTAACCAACCATGACCTTGATCTTCTTGTCATTTGCCTCTGCTTCTCAAATCTGGGATCACTGTAATTGCACCAGCTCACCTAGGGTGTTAGCTACTGCCAGGGTATCATGTGTGTTAATGGGGCACTCTGATCTACATCTAAAACTGATCTACAAGCCTATCCCTGAATGAATACTTCACTTTAACTTTAGTAAGTACCCCTGGTGTACAGTAGGAGTTTATTTAATTTTATAAGAATAAGAGGCATGCAGTGTTGTTTCCTTATTATTGTAATTTGCAATCCATATGACAAATGAACCATCGTTTCATGGACTTGTCACTAGTTTAAAGTCTCATTCACAGAGAAAAATGGAGGTTTCCTTTCCCACATCTCCTCTAGCCTTGTTGTCCGCTGTTTGCTGACTTTTGCTGTTCTGACTAGGGTTAGGTGAACAGTCACAGCTATTTTGATTTGAAATCACTGATTGCTAAAACTGATGAGCATTATTTTTGAGATTTTTAACCACTTGACATTTTTTCTTCTTTTGAAGATTATCTGTTCTGATCCCAGGCCTAATTTTTGAATGGGTCATTTTTTTTTTTTTAGTTTTTGCTTGTTTTCAACTCTTTATTTTTTTTTGTAGTTCTTTATATATTCTAGGTATTAATTCTCTGTCAGAGGTATTGCTGGCAAAGATTTTATTCTATTCCTGGGGTTTTCCCTTCACCCATCTGATTATTTATTAAGTTGTGAAGAAAGAAGTCTTTTTGTTTTATGAAATCCCACCCTATGCCTTGAGCTTTTATGTCTCAGTGCTAACCATTCTCAGACACAATATTTTCAGTGTCCTTTTCAACAGTTACCAAAGACAAAGATGTTCTTAGTTTATTATTATCCGCTTCTATCCCATGTGCACTGAGGACAGAAAAACAGCATGGTTTTGTATTCACAGGAACAGACAGTGACCACACCCTAAGTGTTCTGCTTGGGTTGTAGACAATGAGTAACTGAAGTCACTATTTTAGGTGGAAAGAGAGCTATAGAATCAAAAGGCTGAGGAGTCATTCCATGATTACTGGGCTAACTAGCTGGTCTGTTACCTTGGACTCAAGTCATCAAATCACCAGCCAAAAGATTTACAACAGTATTTAGGTCCAATCCAGAGGGCAGCGACTGAGAAAGTCATAGAATCTTGTGTTTGGAGAAAAGACAAATGCCAGCAGTTATATAATCATATTAATTATATGGACATTATGAAAAGACTCACCGTTTAATACCCTTTTCCATGATTCAAGCACCATAGTACAGAAACTATTTGTATCCCAGGGACTGACTTACTCAGGAAGGTAAGACAGCCTCTGTGCATGGCCTTTCCTTCCCACCAGGTCTCTACAGAGAAAACTGGTTTCTTTCATCTTTTGTGTTTAAGGGATATTCTGCTTTAACTTTCTGAAAGCAGGTTTCAAATGTCCTGAAATTTGCTTTCCAGACTCAAAGGGACCATTGTAATCAGTGTCCTCTAGGAGTGGTCCTGGGGGTGGCCTAGCACCTCCCAGGAGCTGAACATAGACCACATGCACAGAAACGGCCTCACATGAGCAGGACAGGAGACTGTATATCACTTGGATATGTACAGTAAAGGGGAGTTTTTATTCAGATAAAGGAACATTTCCAAATGGGAATAAGTGTATAATGTCATTATTGTTCAGCTCTACTCAGTTGAAGGAACTACATATCAAAATTAAAAGCAACATACCTGACGAGACCTATTGTTAACTGTCATTGGCAATTCCTCTAGTATGCTTTCCTTAAGATAATTCATTAATAATAATATTTATAGGAATAATAATGATTCCAGTCTTTGAAGATAGTCATATTTTTTCCTATTGTTTGAATGTGGTCATAGAAGCTGGAAAATTCCATTGCATAGAAACACGAGTGAAAAAATGCCCAAAACCCAAAGAAGCTCTGGGTCATTACTCTCTTGTCTGAAAGAGATGCAAACACTGTATATAGAATGTTCTCTAACTTTGTTTCTATATGTTATTTTTCTTAATTAGGGAAGATAGAAATGTTTTCAGTATCAAATGCCTCTTGTAATATTGAGCAGGGTTTTTTCCCCTAATCTTTGTTTCTCTAGTCACTTTCTAGATATTTCAATTAAATCCTTTGTTTGGCATGTCTTAAGTTTGACATGCATTACAATGATCTGTGTGAGATTGTCCTGTCTCGATGATGTGTTTCTCTAATAGCTTCACAGATAGCCATGACATTTACCAAAGCTTAGTGTTTGCATTGTCTGAAATTTACAAAAAGTAAGAAGAAACTTTGTTTCTGTTGTATAATATATAGTGTGGTTATTATGTATTGGTATTTACTTTTATTTATTACAGTGTAATCTTACTTGTTGTTAGAAGCTATTGATCATCACCTCCTCTTTATTAGATGGTATAGAGGTAGCAAACTGACAGTATCTTTGTCAATTCATGGTGAACATGTATTGGTTTGGAAACTTTGTTTCACCAATTAGTCTTTCAGCAGTGTTCCACTGGAGTATGATTATCAACAGTCAGAAAGCCACAACTATCCAGAAGATAAAAGCTATAGGTTTATGAGAAGTTTAGTTTTTAAAAAGCTCGACTAAGCACATGTCCATGGATCTCTCTGCGTGGTAGTAGAAGGGTTCTGTTAGACTTTAAACACATGTAGAGTTGGAGTTTTATTCTGCCTTCCGTTTGCCCACTTTGACTCATAGCTATGCCCAGTGTACTCAGAAAAGCTCCCTGAGAGATTCTGACAAAACTATTCAAAGCAAAGTGTGAAAGCACATGTCTAGGCTCAGTGTCAGTCCTGGCTGTGTTCTCCTGGAAGATCACTAGCTCAGATGAGACTTGTCGGTAAGGTATCAGTCCAGAACAGCTCGTGATCCAGCTGTACTTTAACCTTTGTGACACTGTCTTCAAAAATAACGTTGTGGGTTTTCTCTTACCTTTAACTTCATGCTGATGCAGTAGGAAACAAATTCATGCTTTCTTCCCTCTTCCCTTCTTCCTTCCTTTGTTCCTTCATTCTTTCATTCTTCTCTTCCTTCCTTCCTCACTTCTCCCCTCCCTCTTTCTTTCTCCTATACTCTTCCTCTTTCTCCTTTTTCTCCCTCTCTTTCTTTTTGATAGTTTCATAATGTATGGCAGGCTGGTTCCAATCTCTCTGTGAAACAAAAGGTACTTTTGACCTTCTAATCTTCCTATTTTGCTTCCTGAGTATGGGATTACATGTTTGTGACACTATGCTTATGTACTGCTTGGATTTGAAAAGAGAGTTTCTTGCATGATAAGCAGGAACTCTACTCACTTCACTCCATCCCTACCCCTGGAAGTTGAGATTTTATCAAATGATATTATTTTGACGCCTTATCTTTGCTTTCTTGCCTCTAAAGTGGAAGTCATTATTTTAGCACTCTGTGTATCTTTTCTCTTGATAATTCTTCTATTCTTTTTCTTCCTCCTCCTCCTCCTCTTCTCTTCTACCTCATCAGGGCCCTCCTCCTCCACCTAAGGATCTAAGTCACAGCTGAAGCTTGTGCTCAGTGGTAGAGCATACACCTAGCTTTGGGCAAACTACTGAAATCTACTCCAGTGCTATTTTTTTTAAAAAGTATTCTTACCTAGTTTTATTTAACTATTTTTATTCCTCAAGAAAATCAATTTTTCAAACTGACCAGTTCAGAGTGTGGCTGGCATGTGTCCCCTAAGTCAAGGTAGAATAGCTGTGTTGTAATAGACTTGCACTTGAAACCTCATTTGAAGGACTAGAGCCCTACATCATCTGTGGGTTGCTGGTATTAATACTGCTAACTGGAAATGACTTTGAGTGGAAGAATGTGGATTTGAAGTATTTAGTTACCATAAAACTCAAGAATTATGCTTCTAATTAGGCACCTGAAACTAGGAAGGACTCTGGTTTTTACCTTCTAATATCGAAGAACTTTCTGCTTACTTGATGATCATACTTTTCAGCTTTGTGATCTAAATAACAATTAAGCTGACAGGCAAAGAAGGTTTTGTTTTTGATTATCGTATTCATATATTTAACTGTGAGTTCTATATCAAGATGATTTATTTACCAACTATGTTAATCTTGCTCTCATCACTTGAATGTCTAAAAAGCTCAAACCCAAAAAACTAATAAAATAGGCAAGAACATAATGCTTGTAACAAATGCTTATAACAATTTGAGAAAAGCATGAATAATAAAAAAGGAAAAAAGAAAAAATACACAGGTGTCTCTTGCAAAGGAAATGGATGATTCAACTATACTTACAGTATCAGGCATGAATCCCCCCTCATTGAGGTTGCCTTACTTCCATTTAGAGAGCTATTAGTTACTTCTAAGGCATCTATTAGGGCTATCAGGTCTATCATTGTGATCCATTGGCTTTACCCTTGAGTCGGATTACTGAATGAATAATCCTCTCCTTTGAGAGCTTCTATAGCACCTTCTATACTTTTAGAGATAGATTCTTCCGAGTCCTGGGTTTAAAGTTTGTATTGTATGTGATATCTTCAGTCATATACTCTTAACTTCAAAGTCTGGGAGTAGAAAGGGCAATGGCAATGACATATATTGTTGGAAGACCCTATTGGATCCTCTCCCAAACAACAATTTGAAAGATTTCTTATTCCAGGCACTGGGATTTTGTTAGTCTATGATTCATGAGGGGAACATTACTATTCTGCATATTGTTGCTCATTAACATGTATGTATAATGTACTTATGTGTATTCACACACATATGTATTATAGATAATTATAGAAGGTTAGCTTATAAAATAATATATATATCTATAAATGTTTCAAATATCCTCAGTAACATTTATCTTTCTTTCCTTCCTCTCCCTCTTTGCTACCTTCCATCCCCAGTTAAGACTCCGTATTTTCTCCCTTCATTGCATCTGTGTTCTACTATCCCTCTGTCCATCTGTCTAGATTCCCATGGTCCCATTCTCCATGGTCCCTTTTTCTATATAAAACAAAAGAGGTCATGAATTGAGTAGTTCCTGGTAAGTGTAGGGAAGGGAAGAAGACAGAAGGACAGAGTGAAGTTTAAAGTCTAAATGTGTAAACATTGTTCGGTATCTAAATGAAATCACATTTTTTATTACTAATCGAATAAGCCAGGGCCATTCTAAATAATAAGTAACAGTATGGAATTTTACTTTCAAAGAAAATAGTATTTTAAAGAAATTGATCAAATGATCACTTTCACGTGAAGACAGTTGGATAAAAGTAGAAAGCGCTCTCTTCAGCTAATGCGTTCTCAGAGCTGAGCACAAAGGTTCTTCATGAAGAAAGCTGCTCTCACAAAGGAAGACACACTTCAGAAGAAAAGCTTCTCAAAGGGCCTTGTTTAGTTCAACAGACTCGAGACACAATGTACTGTAAGAATCTAGAGAGGAATGATCCACTCTTGCCACTCCAGGGAAGACAATGTTAGTTTTACTGTCAGGGCTTCAGCAACACGGATTGATTTGCTGCCTCTTCTTTGAAATTTTACCCTTTCGGGATGGCGTGGAATTTGCGGTGTTTAGAAGTCAGGAGAAAGGATTTAGTTTCTACTTTTGGTTTTCCCCTTTCTATCATGTCTCATAATTTTTATGTCAGTCAAACTCTAAGATTGCTTGTGAGCCTGGGTTCTCAGGCATTTCCTGTCACTGAGTCTCAGCTTCTCTCCTGGCTTCTTAATGTTTTTATGGTCACACACATCTTCAATCCCAGGTACACTTGTCCTCCTTACCTGCAATTTCCCTCCTTAAGATTTCAGTCATTGGTAATCAATCTATAGCTGAGCAGACATCACAACACAATAAGATATGTTTGTTCTTGTATGTATAGACAAGTGTAGTCCTCACCCTTCAACAGACAGGAGCTGCTACAGAAAACAACAACCAATCAAAATGCAGTTATGGAGGAGCTCAATCCCAATGGATACGTCTACAAAACACTCTAGTACCTGAGTCACAGGGAATATTGCAGAAAAGTGGGCAGAAAGATGGCAAAAGTCAGAGGATCAGGATATTTGCCGTGAGATTGTGTCTCCTAGAATTTCAAAAGCTATGTTCATAACGTCACACCAACATGACTGCCTAAAAAGTAGCTGAACAAGGACAACCCCAATAAAAAAATAAATAAATAAATAGCCAAAATTGACAGGGAAAAGCCTGGGAGACCTCAACTTTATACAGAGAGAACTACAGGCAGCTAAGGAATTCTGAGAATGGTAGAAACAGTCTTGCCCAGAGAAGAGCAAACCAACTGGTCATCTTTTACCAAATTGTCAACCCTGAAAACATATATATGAATAATGTTATATAGACTGATCAGGTTATTTTCAGAAATTACACACACACACACACACACACACACACACACGTGCATGCACACATCTGCAATTAAGGAAAAAATAGGCCATAGGTTTTAAAGATAGCACAAAGAATTATATGAAAGATTTCGAAGCAAGGAAAGGGAAAGGGAAAATGATGTAATTACAATCTCAAAAATTAAATAAGCCATTTTTAAAGATACACTGAGAGAAAAACTTCAGTCATATAACATCACAGTATGTTTGTTGAATTGCTCTGTTATTATAAACCTTGAGTGATTTATATTAAATCTCATCATAGGTATGTATGCAAAGGCAAAATGAATATATGTGGTTTGTTACTATTGAATATTTCATTCATTTGTTAATATTTGGAAGGCTGTCCTTTTGATAGCCAGAACAATCCTAGGTAGTCTCCTGGATTCCTGCTTTCCTTACTGCTCATCCATCCTTCATGCAAATTCCCTTCTTCAGTTTCTGCAAGCTGACCTCCTGTGATTGGGACTTACTGGACCTAATCCTTTCTTCTCTTGTGCTCAGCTATTTGAGATTCTTTTGTTCCCCTTTAAGTTGTCATGGGAGAAAAATGATCATGTATAAAGTTTTGATTTTATCTCATGCTCTGTTAAAAATAATACACAAATGTAAAAGAAGTTTAAGGGGATTTAGTTGCTAGTATGCTCTTCCCATAAACATTTTGGTTTTAGTACTTGACACTCCACCTAGAAGAAGCAGCTGACAAATTTGTTAGAGAATGTAAATCTCTACTGTTTCATTAGATCACATAACCTGTTGAAGGGCCTACATATCTCTGGACAGATGGTGCCCTGTTAGATTCAAGGAAGCTATAAGCAAAAGGAATGCTGATTTCCTGTGTGTCAGATGTTTCTAACAATATGTTGCTTGTCATAATAAAGCACAGACCCACACCGCCAGCAATTTTAGACAGCAGAACCTGAGATGCCAACATTTAACTGAAGAATAATTATGCAAGAAACTCAATTTATAGAAGTTGTCAATCTGACTGAGTTGGCTATTTCTTCCTGATGCCGTCAACACAACTGGCAGATATAGTGGTTTTGCATCTCCTTATATTTTTATAGTAAGATCAACATGTTTATGCAATACCAAAAATAATTTATTTTCCTCCACTTTTACTTTTACAACAAAAAAGTATACCAAAATACACAAAATTTCTATTACATCCCCCAGGGAAGCATAGTTTTAGTCTCAATGTCCACAAGGTACATGCAATGAAGACTAGTGAAAATATGTTGTCTTAGGGCTTGACAAGATCTTTCTGTCAAGATTTTTTTGACTCTTTATACAAACAAGGTTGTATATACCCTGGCATTGACTGTATTTCATTATACTTGGTATAGAGACACTGTAGTTGCTAACACAGTCCAGGCAGTGACTTGTCAATAACTCAGGAATAGCTTGCATGGGTCTGATCTCTACTTGGTGAAGGTTTTCTCTTATAGATATTGACTATTCTGTCCACAATCTTGGACCAGATGCTAATATCTACCAGGTGCATCTTCATCATCTCCAGCTCATTCATATGTGGCAGTTCCTCCATTGCCTGTTCAGGCACATTGGTAGTGAATGATACTTTCCACACAAGCCATGATGCAGCTGTATCTACTACCATAGTTGCATCAACTATTTTTGGAACTTGTCTGGCAGGTAGCTGAGGGCAAAGAGCAACAGATAAATTTTTGAGTCAAGCAAGGGGCTACTTCTCATCTTCTAGCTCTTTATTGGCTCATTTAGAAGACTAGGCCATGAAGTTTATGCAATGAATTGACTATTAGATTATAGAAAGAAAAGATTTATTTAATATTCTGGCCATGCTGGAGAGGTATTGCCTGATTTGATCCTCAAAGACTGAAAAGTAATTATTAAAGTCAGTGGTTGTATTCTTTGTGGAGGTCCTAATGCCTTCTGAGTTGAGGTGGGGAGATGTAAATAATCAGTGACTTCTTGTGAGCATTCCTGTGGCTTTTAGAGTTGGGAAAACATGAAGAAAATAAACAGGTTTAGGAAGAGATACGAAAAGGAAAAGGCATTGTTGAAAAATTGTATTTAGAGTCAATGACTGACACTACAAGATTATTATGATGATTAAATATTTGAAATGGAACAATAATTGATCTTATATACATTCTTAAAGTACCCTGTGCTTCAAACTCTAATAAATATAAACATATTTCTTGAAACATGAAATCAGAAGCTCCTTCTAGGTGGTTTTGAACTCTCATAAAGTAGTCACTTATGATTTGAGGACAGGTCGCTTTTACAGTGATTTATGTAGCCTTTCAGCCTGCTATGTGTTATGTTTCTGTGAGATCTTGAAAGCTTTGGAAACTAAAACCTCTATTTTTTGTTTAGAAAAAAAACCTTAAAACATGATTATTATGAATATTATTTTTATTTAGTGGCATGCTATGATTTTGTCCTTGAGTATACATGTAACAAAGAGGCACACAGACAAAAGTTAGCAAAAAGTAAGATTTATGAGTGACTGAATTTAACACCAGTGCTAATTGAGCAAGCATAGAATTTTAGCCCAGACCAGTGACATACTGAGGTACTTAGTGAAAATTATCAAAGGCAATGGCCAATGATTTCAGCAATTTAACTAATTACCTGAACTTAACTTACTTTCCAAATATGTATATAGACCCCAGTTGTTGCCTAAAGATCAGTACTGAGAGAGTATTTCAAATGCTGTATTGCCACAGGCTAAGGTGATCATGGCCAGGTGTGTAGCATAATATTCATTTCCTAAGAAGTGACTTGGTATTGTTTGGTTCTTGCTATCCCATTAAAATCACTATCACAGATAATACCTATGAGTAAAACAATGATAGAATCAGTGACTAGTTTTTATTAAGACAAGGTTGGAACTCATTCTGAATTCTCCTATCCTAATGAGGCATACATTGACTTACCTGCTCAGATTAGGTGAAATTTAGAACATTCTAATCAGCAGGACCTGTGGATAGTGGATGAAGCTCTAAGTGAATGTGTATTATTGATATGAGTGCAGTCATGTCAAGAACCCTTATACCTCAGACCCAGGGGAATATCAGTTCCTTTCCAGGCTGGCCTCAGAGGAATGGCAAAGCCTTCCTTTGCTCCAAGTGTGGATATTAAGAATGACTGACCTTTCACTTAAACCAGTGTTTGCAGAAACTGTCAACCACAACTCTCTCCTCTCAGATGACTGATGACTGCAACCTGAAACTACTCCCATAAAGAGATCCCCTACCCAGGCTAATAAATCCTCCTTCACATTCAACTACACACACACACACACACACACACACACACACACACAAACACACGCTAATCCTGCCTTTTCGTTCAGCAGAATATTGTAAATGCTCGGAGTTTCCTGGCTGCTTGTGTGTCTCCATCAGAGCACACGATTTACCCCATACTGCTTTCCTGTGTGAGCGACTGTCTTTCTTCATTCTGTCTTCTCAGTCAGGTCAAGCCCAAAATCTTATATGCCTCAGCAATACCAAAGAGAAATAATTTGAATTATTCCTCCAGTTGTTTTCTTGTTTCACTTACTTGAAAGATCCTTGCCGGTACACTCTTTACCTAGAATCATTTGAAGGCTATCAAAGTTTTAAGACAGATCAAGTGTCACCAAATGTCTAGCGAGTTGGATTAAGTTTTCTGGATTATCTTTTGTGGTGAATGGTAATCACTTTTGTGGTTTTCAGTAAATTAATCAAATTTGTTTTTGTAGAGTTATCAGTCAGAAAGGATATTCCTAGGCTCTTCCTAATTAAACCCGGACTAAAATTTGTTCTAAAGCCTGAGATCCTCAGTTAGTACTGCCATCCAGTTGCTTGAACAATCAAAAGTAACCAGGGCATCAATGTTTCAAGTAAAAGCCT
>LOEQ01013049.1:0-13553 GCA_001685075.1 Bramus lutescens
CTTTATTAACCAATGAAAGAAACACATAGACAGATGACCCTCCTACATCACATAGGGAACAACACATATCCAAGAGGATTATCAGTGAGGGCCCGACATCAATAGGGTAGCAGAAACTAGTTGCTTGGAACCCGATCAATGCCTCTTTGCAATGAACACTTGCAAGTAAAGATGTATGGATAAAATATTATCTGTGTCGCACTATAACTTCCATGACTAGAATGGTTTCTGTTTGTTTTTTTTTTTTCATCTTCTTCTTCTTGATTTCTTTTAACTTTTATTTTATTTTATTTGGGGGGGAGGTTGCAAGGGCAGAGGTCAGATATGAGGGGATGAGGAAGTGAACGGGATACAGATGCATGATGTGAAAGATGCAAACAATAAACAAGAAAGTTAACAAAGAGCATGTCATGCACCATAGATTAACCTGGAAAGCTTTATGGAGCTCGTGCTTGTCTTTAATTCATCATCAGACTTTGTCGACTTCCTACTGAGCTTCTCCATGTGCTTTGGAGTCATGACTTGCTTAGGAAAACACAATAAAAAGTTCTTATTTATCTTCTTCCTTTGTTCTTGCGATTTCATAATCCCCAAAGCTGAGTAGGGCTATAATAAAAGAATCAGTTTGATTGAAAGAGTAAAGTTACAATTTGATGACAACCTCATTATTGTCAGAGTACTGAGGTGGTATAATATATCACATGGCAAAGGTCAGAGAAAGCTAAATATAGAAGGGTAAATATCTATGCTCATTTATTTAAAAAGCCCAAGACATTCAATGCTTAAAGTCCAAAGAACAACTGGCCATACATAAAATTAAACACTTCCCAAAGGTATACCACTAATCATCATAATCATACTGTTTAACTTCATCTTACTCTTTCACCATACAGATGAATTTAACACATAACACTAGCATTGTCTGTATCAGATGTCTCAAATGCAGTGACAAGCATTCAGTATTGCCTAATCTTTCCTGATGTAGCCTTGCAGTTAGTGTCTAACAAAAGTCAAATGCTTCTTTGCACCCTGTATAGCTTTTAATACACTTATCTGACTGTGTCATTTTATGAATGCTGTACTTTTGCTCTAAGGCATCTGTACATTAAATATTCTGTGAAGGAAGCACAACAGTAGATGACAGGATTTATTACTGACTATTGTGCTCCTTAAGCATCTCTTTGAGGATTCTGTATTTGCCTGTGTCATTGCAACTGGATATTGGCTGAGGCACACTGAATATTTCTCCCATCTTAATAAAATCTTACACAAGTTTTCGTTCTTCTTGAGGGCCCATGAGCACTCTGGAAAAAAAAAGTGTTTTGGTTCTGCGGCATAAAGTTCTGAAACCTGCAGTACAATCTTGGGTCTATAAATAATGATGTTGTTTTGATCCTCTAGTCTTAAGAGACTATATCTTATATTGCATTCTTATAAAATACCCTACTGTCTCTCTCACAAGAATGGACACACACACATACACACACACACATGAAATAAACCTCCAAATATTAAAAATAAAGATGATGAAACTCAAAGAACATTTAGAAAGCTGCAAGTCTCTTATTTATTTTGTTATGTTAACACATATATAAACACTAATTAAATAACATTAAATATGTATTGTTCTTTTTGTACCAACTATTCCATATCAAATTATTACAAATATATGAAAAACATGAGAGCTTTATCAGTACCTAGCAGCTAACAATAATTATTTTTACATGTCCTTATCGACAGTATTGCTGAAATTCTGGGTAAATAATCTTTCTCACATCCTTGCTTCAGAATTTTCAGCGCAGGTGTAAATTCTCACTTTGTATCACTCATCTATAATGACTCAACTTAATTTTATCACTCAAGCCACAGAAAACCTGGCTAACAGGTACAAAGTTGAACGGTTTATTCTTCCCACATGAATTAGAATTTAAATATAGTCAAGAGAGGCACTCAGCATTATAAAGTGCTAGGTTCTTTTGTAAGAGGCATATTTGCCTTTGCTGTGTGGCTGTGTTCACAAGGTGGAAATTTGATTCATGGAAATATGTTTCAGGAATCTGGAATGAACTGTAGATCAGCATTTTAAAATAAATGAATCCTACAAAGACAACTATTAACCGGTTTCTTTTTCCATAGGTGAGGAAGCTAAAATGAAAAGATGTGAAATTAAAAGCAGGAATATATAGAATTTTTATGGACAGAGTAAAAGAGAAGAATGAGAAAATAGAAAAAAAAATAGTTCAAGCCAGAAAAATTCCCAGCACTGTGAAGGGAACTGGACACAAAATCTCACCCTTAACTAAGAGTTCTGAGCAACGGATAATAGCAAGAAGAGGTATAATTACTTTTTTAAAGCATGCGTTCTCTGGTAATTCAATCAAGCTCTAGAGGAAGGCTACTTACCTAAGTGTACTAGAACAATAAAAGTTGAACTTTATGGACAAGAAGAAGAGGAGCAGAAGTGGAGGAGAATTTAGTAACAAGGGGGGAGGAGGGAAGAAAAAGAGGAGGAGGGAAGAGGAAAAGCAGCAGGAGAAAACTGTGTGATGGATGAAGGAGGGGTTTAGAAACGGAAAAGATGATTAAAATATATCGTACAAAATTCTCTACGCACTAGTGATAGCAAAAGATAACATTATGAAAACTCATTATATGCATATATGAAAATGTCACCATGAAACACCTTACTTTTTAAATTCAGTGTATGATAAGTGCTAATTTCTTTTATGAAGTGTGTTTGCCAGCGTATATGTGCACAACTGCGATTGTGCAGTGTTATTTCATTTCTATTTTAATAAGTAAAGCTTGCCTGAAGTTCAGAGAGGAAAACAACAGCACTAATCAATCTTACAGTCCAGACAGTGGTGGCACACACCCTTAATCCCAGTAGCCACACTAGTTTGCTATGGAAACCAGACAGTAGTGGTGCACTTCTTTTATCCCAGAACTAGAGAGCAATGTGAAATGGGAGGAGACAGCTCTCACCCACAGGCTCATTCTGAGATGACGGAAGGCAGGATCGCCATCTTAATTGTGTTACACGTGTGTGTGTGTGTGTGTGTGTGTGTGTGTGTGTCCATACAGAGGCCAGAGGATAGTTTAGGGTGTCATTATAAAGATACTGTTCGTTTTTCTTTCTGAGAAATGGACTTTCATTGGTTTAGAGTTTAAAGACGAAGCTTGACTGCTAGAGAACCCAGATGTCTGGCTATCTTTGCCTCTCAAGTGCTAGGATGGTGTCCTGTCTTTTAAATACGAATGTTTTTGTTTATTAATTATTTTGGCATGTTGAGGTGGCATATTTAGGTTTTCTATTTTTCTTTTATTCGAAATATTTTTTCATACCATATTTTAGAAATATTGTTTCTTCTCATCTAAATACTCTAAAATTCTCCCCACGTTCTCTCCTACCCATATCCAGTTTGTAATCACTTTAGAATAGACTTCAAATTCACAAACTTTGCACTATATCTTAGTTTCAATGAAATATATGCAGAAATTAATGTGTAAAAATTGCATCACTTAAGTTCTCGTTGTTTAAAATCAGCACTAAATGTTTTATTTCTCCATTTATATCAATATCCTTTAATATATTCATGATATAATCATGAAAATTTACTTGAGTATAAAAATGTATAAGCAACATTTCTGAAAACTACTTTCGAAATAAAAAAATCAAAAATCAGTATGTAAGTGTAAATATAAATAAAAATATCATGAATTGTACAGACAGATGTGAATTAACAGCATATAAAATGCAGTTTAATAATTTACCCTCTGAAACACAAAACTCAAAAACAATCACAAAGTTCTGTAGATCTAAATATTGATGACACATATTATTAACAATAATGGAATTTCTGAGAAAACCACACATTTCATGTATTCTTTTAACCGATTATTCTTTTCCACATTGTAAAAAGGAAAGGGGAAAATGAAAGCATTTTACTCAATACTTGACATCTAATGTTTCTGTTTACACTATTTCTATCACAAACACCCACTAAGAATATATTTAGGAGCTTCCAACAATATGAGTGAATCTTAAGCTATACACAATAGAGAACTGGCTTACTATTTCAAATGAATTACTACTTAATGTTAGTCTAATTAAACTTAAGCACGTTTTTCTCTCCCGTTTATCATGATAGGGATTGAGAAGAGAATATTGTGCAAGCGAGGTAGCCACTCCACCACCGTTTCATAGCCTCAGTGCTCGTTTCAGAACTCATTTTGAGGCAAGCGTTCTCTAATTTGCTTAGGCAAGCTTTGGACTTTGTAACTCAGGTTGGACTTGGCTTTCAGTCCTCTATCTTATCACCCACCTATATGCAATCATTTTTAATAATTGTATAATGACTACTTTATGTTAGGTGATCACAAGTACTTCTAGTCTTGTGGGATAATATACATAGCAATTTCTCTTTTAAAGAGATGTTTTAATATACCGTTGATCAATAACATAACAAATTAGGCATAATATTAACAATTCCTTAAGTCAACCTCCCCCTGTATTAGCTCAAACTGGAAATGTTTCCTGGTATTAGCAATAGAATGCTAGCCATGCGATTATAAAGCAAAAAAAATAGTGTTATATTTCAATAGTTTAAGCAGCCATCTTAGGAAACAATTTTTAAAAATCCTGAGTATAAAATTAATTTTTATCCACTGAAAATTTAGCCATTAATTTTAGCAGAATAGGAAATGATCACTATTTTTAAATGTCAAAATGGATCATTAAGGTGTACAAAGATCATAAAGTATTATTTCTCACCGAGTTCTGTCTGTTTGGTTTTTGAGTTGATGAGGAAAATTTTTATTTAGTGGCAGTAGGTACCATTTACCAAAAAGGCAAATTTGTCTTCTCCTTTGGAATTGGTAGAACTGTCTATCTTATTGTTAGTTATGTATAATCATTCACCCAACAGAAACAGCAGAAAATGTCCTGGAATCTTTACAACTGAAGATGAGAAGATATTTAAGATATAAAATCTGATGCTTAATTTTCAAAGGTGCCTTGAAATAGTTTAGGTCCATCATAAATGTGAACTGATAAATCTAGTGTGGACTTATACCAGTTTCCAAATCTAATAACACATGGTCCTTTTAAATTCATGAAAAGTTACATTCAAAATACAAATGAAAGTTTCTCTACAGAACAAAAATTATTTTCTGACAAAATGCAATATTTACAAATACTGTGAAATTGATTCCAAATTGCAATATGGTAATATAAGTTTTATTAGATTCTGGTTAAAGTAAAAAAAAAACTAAAATCAACAGGAAATATGATAAAGTAAAATAAATTTAAAAAGGAAATGTTATTGCTTTTGCATGACTGGGCACAAAACAAGCAACAGAAGAATGTGAGGGAGAAAAGCTAATTTAACTCCTGGTTTCAGAGGCCTCAGCACAACACAGTGTGGAGGAAGCAACGGTGCAAGAACATCTAGCATCACAGTGGGTAAGAAGACAGAGGGAGAAAATGTCAGTATGCAGCTAATCTTCCCTCCCATTTCCTCTTTCATTTCTTCATGGGATTCCATCATAGGATGATTCCTTACTCTTCTATGTGATATCCAATTAAATTAACAAGGAAGTTATATATGAAAGAAGTTATAAAAACAATTGATTATCATACAAACACAAAACAACTGGATACAAATTCAATTCAAATTTGTTAGGAAAATTATCAAAGGCTAAAAGCTAATGGGATGAATGCACATCTTTTCAAAAATTTCAGAACACAATACAAACAATAATTTAAGATGAAGCTTTTTGTACATTTTAAGGTGTTTTGTTTAGTGTGTCTCCCATTAACTTAGAAACTTTCTTCATTTACAATTAATTCTATTGAAAATTTGCAAGATAAGGAAATCCAAATAAGATTTGTAGCATAAATGAAGTACAAGAGGTTAACATTAATTTAATTCTTATCTAAGGGAATTATCTAAACATGAATTATCAATAACATTATTATAAAAATAATTGGTCAATTATGTGAAAAAATCAAGCTTAAAAAGATTTATAAAGACAAAAAGTTGGTGTTAACATTGTAAAACTAACTCCATATTCATAAGAAAAAATGCTCAAAGTTCTTCAAAAATTCATTTTGTTTTATTTTAAGATTACTTCATTAAAGGTGTGATAATTAAGATTTTATATTAAAGGTTTTAAAATGAAGTAATCTTTCTTTATTGTTTGTTTGGGTTTTGTTTTTTTTGACAGAGTTTCTCTGTGTAACAGCCCTAACTGTACTGAAACTAGCTCTGTAGACCATGTTGTCCTCGAACTCACAGAGATCTGCTTGCCTCTGCCTCCCAAGTACTTGGTCTAAAGGCATGCATTACCACACCTTTAATGAAGTAATCTTAAAATATCCTCATTGTTTGAATTTTAAAGTATTATTATGGAAATCTTTGAATATTGAATTTTGAGTATACATAAAAATGGAATAGAATTATAATTCGTTTCTATTGACTGCAAACTATTTGTAAACATGATCTGAAAATCTTGTGTAAGGAAAAGGACACTGTCAATAGGATAAAGCGGTGGCAGCCTACAGAGTCAGAAAAGATCTTCACAAACCCCACATTTGACAAAAGGTTCATCTCCAAAATGTATAAAGAACTCTGGAAACTATTTATGAAAAAAAAAAACCAGATCAATTAAAAAGGTGTTGTATAGCCCTAGACAAAGAATCTCAATAGAAAAAAAAAATCTCAAATGGCAGAGAAACACTTAGAGAAGGATTCAGCATTTTTAATCATAAAGGAAATGCAAATCAGATTTGCTGTGGGAACTCCTTCAGCAAATAGCCTTTAAGATACCAGCCCACTTTGGGCATGGTCTTATGTACTATAAATGCAGACAAAATCATGCGGGGCCTATTGGCTGTTGAATTTGGGTCCTTTTCCCATTGCATTCAGAAGACTCTTTTGAGTTTACCTCCTAATAAATAAATCTTTATCATACTCCATTCAGGGCTATTGTGTAACTCTTATGAATGCTAACAAACTGGCACCCTTGTTGCCAGAGTCCATGCCCTTGCTGGCCTCTGGCCAGACCTCTCCCATCTATGGCCTTCTCCCACCCCATGTAGCTGAACTACCCCTCCACAGCTGAGCTAATCCTTTGGCCTGCAGATGCTTACCACTTGGCTGGCTCACTGTATGGTGACTTGGCAATTTCCCACCATCTGTGTCCACTTGACTTTGTCTAACCTACTAAGCGGCTTGCATTTGCCAGCAGGTATTTTAACCAAAACTTCTCCATGCTTCTCTAGCTTCTGCCAAGCCTTCTCTGATCATTCCTAGCTCTGACTCCAGGGTCAGCCGCAGCTTCAGCTTGCATTCTCAGTTCAAATCAACAAATGCCTGCAACTTATGAGTCACTAAATATTCTTCCCAATTCAAACCACTATATGCAGATGTGCTCCTCTTAAGTAATTAGCTAGACTGGTTAGTAATGCGAAGTCCCAGATTATTCATGTACTGATCTAGAACCTGCCTTAAAAGTAAGAACTGTGCCACCTGCTGGCCGATAAAGATTTTTACACCTACGACAGTTTTCTGAAAATTATAATGGAGGCAGGATAATTTGATTAATAAATAAATAGATAAATTTGAAAATTGTAAACCAACCCTAAAATAACTGCAGACAATTTCACCATCCAGGATTTTCCAAACCTTTTTGTTTCTACTATGGATGAAATTCTGCAAAAGCTATATGAGCTTTGAACATATGTTTTTGTGATCATGGCAACTATTAGCTATGTTATTCACATTATATCTTTAAATATGTGGTTTGATCACAGAATTAAGAATAAGAAATTTTAGAAAGGATGCGGTCTTTCGCTGAAAGAAATCAGCTATTGAAAATGATAACCTTAATTTGACAGGCAAAATCAAATCCATGTCATTGGACTCTGATACCTTACAAATGTGTACTGAAAGATTATCTGAAATAATTCATTCTATTGAAATTGACAATTAAAATATGTTAAAAAGTTATGATATACTATCAGATAGAACAACCCTCTAGAAATGCAATCTACATGTCATCCAAATAATATCTAAAGATAACAAGGTACCATTAATGGAAAAAATGAAAACTTTGGAATCACATATACAGAATGAGAACCAGGTCAAGAGATTTAGGCTTTAAAAAGGCAGTATTTTAAAAGAATTTGAAATGATTGAGGAACTTGTCAGAATTGATAAGCAAGGATAGGCTGTAAAGGCAAAAGATTAGCAATGTCAGCAGTTTTAGAGTCAAAGATGACTTATTCTATTATTATCACTGAAAATTCAGGAAATACTCAATACCAAAATGGATACTAATAATGTAAATGGAAACCTATAGGTATGAAAGATGTAAAAGAAATTAAGCCAATAGTACTATCTTATGGTAGGTATCCATCATTTGTTAAAGCAATTAGTCCATATGATTGGCTTCAATTAGTCTCAGCTAAAGATGGGCTGCAGTTACAGTAGAAGTGTTGTTAGAGAGAGGAGGCTAAATACCTTTAACTTCAAGGTATAGTCAAAGGATTTGAGGCTTCCCAAGATCAAATTAGTGGCAAGGGCCATTATGCTGTTCCACAGAGTCAAGCTATTTACAATAAAAACATCTTGTCCCCATGCCATACAGCAGCCTTGAATGCTTGTGACAGGGTTAAAGCACTAGCAAGCAGAATTTAATCATAAGCTAAGGTCATACAAGGTCGAGGAGAGCCCTTTAGTGACTTTTTACAAAGATTAACTAAAAGTATAAAGACAGGGGTAACAGATCCAGAAGCTAGATGGGTATTTATTGAATCTCTGGCTTTTGAAAATACAAATTTAGAATGCAAAAAGATACTTCAGCCTTTAAAGGTCAGATCAGCAACAATGGATGAATGGATCTGGCACACAGTCAATGTTGAGTCATTTGACTCTTATACTGAGGCTTGGGTATGAGAAGCAATTTCCAAAGGTTTGAAGAGACATCAAATCACCAAATATACTCAGAAATAACATTCTCAGATAAACATTCCGCAGTCTCAGAAATGAAACATAAGCCAACTTACATTTCTTGGGAAGACATTATAAGGTATGATTAAAAAGAAACAGTCATCAATGATTCAGTCTGTACAAGAAGAACAAAACAACTAGCCAACCTCCAGAGGTACCGACAGCCCTACCATTAAAATGGTGAACTAAGGAATCACTGTGGGTTAAACAATGACCTTTAACAGAAGAGAAACTGCAGGCTTTTAACAGCGTAAAGGAGCAACTAGATGCTCAACATATTGAAGTATCAAACAGCTCTTGGAATTTTCCTGTATTTGTTGTTAAAAAAAGAAATCTAGAAAATGAACAATAGTGACAAGTTTAAGAACTCATAAATTTATTCAACCAATGGTCCCTCTATAATCTGAAATTCCTTTGTCTTAACTATTGCCTAAAGGATTGTCTCTTAACAGTTATTGACTTAAAATTTGTTTATTCACTATATCTTTACAAGGAAAAATAGAAAAAATTGTCTTCACCGTGCCTACTTATAATAATTCTCAGTGTACTAAGATATTAAACGGAGGGTCCTCCCATAGGGAATATTAAATAATCCCACTATGTTCCAACATTTTATGTCAACCATTGGAAATAATGCTTAAGCATTTTCCTAAATCTATATCTTACTATTACATGGATTATATTTTCTATCTCATTCAAAAGTAGATAATTTAGAAAAAATGTTTAAAGAAGTAAAAAAGTTTTGCCTAGTTGAAGATTACAAATTGCTCCTGAAAAAAATACAGAGATGATTTTATTAATTCTCTAGGCCATGAAACAGGTTTACAAGAAATTAGAACACAAAAAGCACAAATTAGAGGAGATAGATTTCAGGCACTTAATGACTTTCAAAATTTGCTAAGAGACATTTCCAATCTACAACCCACTTCTGGGATAAGATTGAATCTAATTATTCACTTAAAGAAAATGTTATATGGCAACAAAGACTTAAATGCTCCCAGGAAATTAACAACTGAAGCTGAAAAGGAATTGAATTTGATTGAAAAGAAATTGCAGGAGGCATATGTAGATTTTGTGGATCCACATCTTTTTTCTTTCTTTATTTTTTTATTAAAAATTTCCACCTCCTCCTCTCTTCCCATTTCCTTCTCCCTACCCCACTCTCCCTCCCCCTCCCTCTCCATTCCTAAGAGCAGTAAGGGTTCCCTGCCCTGTGGGAAGTCCAAGGTCCTCCCCTCTCTATCCAGGTCTAGGAAGGTGAGCGTCCAAATAGACTAGGCTCCCACAAAGCCAGTACATGCAGTAGAATCAAAATCTAGTGCCATTGTACTTGGCTTCTTAAACACACTCTGGTCATATTATTCTCCAAGTATCTTCCTACAGCAATTTTTAGTCAGAGGGTAGATATTATCTTATAATTGATAATTTTGCTACATAAGTCAAATAAAAATTAAATTCTTATGTGTAAAAAATTTCTTAATTATTTTTAAAAGAAAAATTGAAACTTTGTCAAATTAGCAGAAATAGATCTAGTAGAGATTTAGAATACTTTTGATTAAAGATGAAATTAAAAAATATGGAAAGACAATGAACTTTGGCAAAGAGCTTGTGCTAAATTTTTCAGAGAGATTAATAACAAATATCCCAAAATTAATAGAATTCAACTTATAAAGAGAGCTATTTGGAGCTGGGTGGTGGTGGTGCACACCTCTAATCCGAGCACTCAGGAGGCAGAGGCAGGAAGGTCTCTATGAGTTTGAGGCCAGCCTGGTCTACAAGAGCTAGTTCCAGGACAGTCTCCAAAGCTACAGAGAATCTCTGTCTCAAAAACCAAAAAATAAATCAAAAACAAACAAATAAACAAAAAAAGAAAGCTACTTGGATCCTCCCCACATTGTACATGACACTCCAATAATTGGAGCCCCTACATTTTTTACTGATGCAAATAAATCATGAAAGGCAGGCTAAAAATTCAGAAGATTTAGGTAAAATGGAAAAAAAGACACTGTAATTCTGTTCATTTGTCAGAATTTTTGCTATTCTTATGGTACTAAGGGATCTTAAAGAAACTCTCAGTATAGTTACTAATTTGCAATATTCATAAAATATTGTTCTGCATATTGAAACCACGAATTTATACCTGATAATATAGAAATGACTTCATTGTTTATCCAGGTACAAGATATATCCAAGAATAGACATTATCCCATATACATAACAAACATTAAACCCATATGGTCTGCCAGGTCCTCAAGTACAAGGCAATGTAAAACTGAATAATTATTGGTTTGAAATATGATAATGGCCTCATAATTTTATAAAACATCTTGTTAATAGCAAAGGTTTAAAGAAAGAGTTTTCTATTGCATGGCAACAAGCTGAGGAGATTATAGTTGTCTTACTTGCTCTTTCTATATCCAAAATACCGCTACCTGCAGGAAGTAATTCAATGGGTTCTCAAAGGAATGAAATCTGGCAGATGGATGTGCATCACTTTGCAGATTTTGGAAAATTAAAATTTGTACACCATACCATTGACATTTATTCAGGTTTTCAATGGGCAAAAGCTTTGAGCTCAGAAAAGTCTGATTTAGTAATTATGCATTTATTCCAAGTTATGGCAATCATGTGTATGCCAGCACAAATAAAAATAGATAATGGTCCAGTATATATCTCTAAGAAAATGAAACAGCTTTTTGCTTATTATAATATAAAGCATAATATAGGTATGCCAAAAAATTCTACAGGTCAGCTGAAATGGAGCACTTTCTTAGAACATTCTGGTCCAAACTTCAGAAAACCCCAGCAGACTACTCAGTGAGTATTTGCAATTATACAAGGCAATAATCTTGAATCTTAACCATCATTTTAATTTTTACAAGATTCCCATAGAAATACCAAAACCCCATGTCAGCTGGAAGTAATTCTAGAAGGCAATGAGCCATCTCTCCACAAACTTTGTTCTAAGGGTTAGGGACACCTAATAGGGGTTGGTTATAAGTTGTACAGGGCTAGGGGTGGAAATGAAGTAAGCTCAAGAATCTCTTATGGTAAAAAAGGAGATTGGTTGGGATGGAATGAAAGTAGATTATATTATTACTTGTAAGCTATTATTTATAGCCAATTTCCATTGTTATAGATTATTATATGTTGACGCAAATTCAAATTATATTTGTTATATTCAATTTGCTCCAGTTTCCCTTTATAGTATTTGTGCACCTATGCAAATTTATTTTGTCATATTCTATGCATGAATGTTTCTACCTCTGCTTAAAGTATATTGTATATTAATGCAATTTTAGGATATATTTATCATATTACACAATACATTTCTACCTTTGACCAAGATACTTACATTGTATACATTTTGAGGTTATTGTCCTCATTTGCTGCACATATGCTTTAATATTGTTTAATATTTTAATATGAAAACATAGTCTTTTATCAATATATGTATTAATAATTATAGATCAATAGTCATACATGTTTGTTATACTTATAGTTAGAATAATTAGGTTATGTAGATGCATGGAGATTATATTCCACATAAATTGGTAATCTTCCAACACTTCAAAGAAATGTAAAATATGGCATTTAAATAACTTAGGATTCTGATGATATGAGACACTATTGTTCTTCACAGCACCAATCTATTCCTGAGAGAATGATGGACACCAAAGACATTACACTTGGAGCTTGTTTTCTTCTTGGCAAAACTGGCCTATGGGCAAAAAAAACACCACTGCCTCAATCACTGTCATATATGTGTCGTTTCAAGACTAGGCAAGCATGATATAAACAAAAAAGACTGTGAAAACTTGCCAAGACAAGACAAGATGGTTTTTAATTTTTCCCTGCTTCTGAAAATGGTCTGTCAGTTATTCAAGACCTTATCCAAAGTTGATTGCCCCAATATTACAAATGAAACTTTGGGTGACTGCCCAGGTAGACCAGTTGTCTCTTTAATTTCTTGCACCATTTGGAAGCTGATTGATTGCATTTTGTCTTTACTCAAGTAATATTATTTCTCTTCTCAAGTCTTTGATGGATTTGAAGACTAGGTATTTATAGTTGCTTCCCTCTCAAAACTTAGCCAAGTATTTTTTAATATAAGACTTAGATTCCTAGGATAGGAAAACTAATGAAATATTTAGTATGAGTTTTTTTGCTTGATATTTCTCATGCTGGTTGCAATTCTAATATTTATATATGTTTTTTATTTTTCTTTTCCCTGGACAATATTTGATATTTGTTTTTATTGTATATAGATTTGTATGAGGCTTAAAACTCTCTTAATGGGGAGGTGTTCTGGGAACTCCTTTAGCGAATACCCTTTAAGATACCAGCACAATTTGGGCATGTCTCATGTACTATAAATGCAGATATAAAGTATGCATAATCCCTCTTTGCTGCTGTATTTGGTTCCAGTTCCCAGAGCACACAGAGTACTATGGATTGCTATTCTTTCTGTGAGTTCATACCCAGATAAATAAACCTTTGCTGTACTCCATTGAAGGCTAGTGTGGAACTCTTTTTTTC